>OX038893.1:5564081-5774395 GCA_943789525.1 Agriphila geniculea | reverse complement strand
ACATCTACATAAATCATACATCTAAATTAAAAAGCCCTTCATGGAAAATTACGCTTTCCTGGCAAAAGTATTCGTACTTATTGGTTACCTACCATTTATACATAAAATCCAGAAAGCATGACAGCAAAATCCGATTATTAGGTCATGTTATTGAGATTTGCAAAAGCAAATAAATATATTTCTATTTCTATTTGGTGATATTCTAGTTCCATAAGAATTTTCAAAAATCTCTGACAATAACAATGTTTTACCAATTAATTTGATTTGATTTAGGGTAGATTTTTCAAAGCCTAGAGAAAACTTTATCCGTTTGATAACGTATTATATAAATTGAAAATGTTTGTCACTCGTTTGTCACATTTTTAGAATTATTTTTATTATATTTAACCAAATATAATAAAAATAATTCCTAAAATGTGTGTTTAAATATTAACCAATATTTAAACTGACTGATATCTGTTAACTGAGGATTAAAATAAGTGTAACAAATACTTTTCTGAAAACCGCATCAAAATCGGTTTAGCCAAACGCGAGATAATCGCGGACAAACATACATACATACATACATAACAGGTCAAACTGAGAACCTCCTTTTTTTTGTTTTTTGAAGTCGGTTAAAAAACAAGAACTGTGTCAAAAAGCTTTACCATTCAAACACCATTGAACTACAATTTTTACGAAAACATTAGCATACTTGACCCCCTGGGGGTGAATTTGATCACATTGTGTTTCTTAAACCCAAAAATTGAATCACATTTTGTTTCTTAAACCTAAAACGGAAACATATTGTGTCTTGATTTTGGGTTTAAGAAACAAGAACTGTGTCAAAAAGCATTACCATTAGAACACCATTGAACTACGATTTTGACGAAAACATTAGCAGACGTGGGGGTCAAGTCTGCTAATGTTTTCGTCAAAATCGTAGTTCAATGGTGTTTGAATGGTAATGCTTTTTGACACAGTTCTTGTTTCTTAAACCTAAAACTGAAACACAATGTGTTTCTTAAACCCAAAAAGGAAACATATTGTGCCTTGATTTTGGGTTTAAGAAACAAGAAATGTGTCAAAAAGCATTACCATTAGAACACCATTGAACTACGATTTTGACGAAAACATTAGCAGACTTGACCCCCTGACCCCCTGGCTGTACGCATTTGTTCCGCTTGTCGAACTCATGGCGGAAGGTACTGCAGTGTTCCACGGGCAGATCTGCTACAGGCATTATTGATAGGGTTATGAGCGAAAAGAAAGATAAAGATTTAATTTATAATCGTTATATTATAACGTATAATGAAATACGAGAAAGGTAATGTCTGCCTCCTAGCACAGAGTCAGTTGCAGCGAGAATAAGAAAGATTTATGGGCGGGCATTGCTTTTATACTAACACTTCAGTGTTGCCTCTATAATTATTGCCAGTACAAAAGAATACAAAATAATTTTTGCATTAACTATGTAAAATGCCAACACGCCCCCCAAAAATTATTTAGTACCTACTTATGAACTATTTACAATCATAGTTTTCTGACTAACCAGAACATTAAACCTTCCAAGTATTAGCTGGGGATACAATAATTATGGTCCAACATTTGTTGCAGGGGTTAGGAAAACCCAGTAAAACCTAACCAGACCATCAAATAAATCATAAAACACAAAATCATATATCATAATAAATCATTAATCATATTAACATAAAAGTATCCGATTAAGCATTTAACATAAAAAAATGGGAAATTGGCATTATTAAAAATGATAAAATTATACATATTTACAAGAATAAACCCATGTTATCTCTTGAAGAGTGTAAATGCAACAGCTGGTAGCGGCTTAGTCAGCACATCCGCAACTTGTTTACCTGTGGGAAGATACAACAATTTAATTACATTGTTTTCAACTTGTTCCCTAGAAAAGTGGTACTTAATGTCTATATGTTTAGACCTCTTGTGGCTAGTTGGGTTATTTGCTATGCTGATACACCCATTATTGTCTTCAAAAATAGGAATTGGACTGACAATATTAAATTTAGCACTTGTTAATAGGGACTTTAACCATAATGCCTCTTTTACAGCTTCAAACAATGCCATATACTCAGCCTCAGTCGAAGAAGCCGCCACAGACATTTGTTTCTTTGTATTCCAAGTAATAGTAGAACTGTTGAACAATTTAAATAAATACCCTGATGTACTTTTTCTATCATTTACATCATTACCACCCCAATCGGAATCTACATAACCACACAAAATTTGTTCAAAATTTCTACACCTTTTGTACGTCAATTTCAAATTAAAAGTGCCTTTCAAATATCTAAGCACTCTCTTCAAACATTGCCACAATTCTTTATTATTTTTGTTTGTGTACCTACTTAAAATATTAAGAGAAACACTTAAATCAGGTCGTGTACACAACATAACATACATTAAACAACCAATAAGGTTACGAGAAGGTGCATTAAAATCACCGTCCAAGTTTAAAGCTTCATAATTAGGCTTAATTTCCATAGGTGTACTAATGGGATTACATTCAGACCTACCAAATTTTTCTAAAATGGTTTTTATGTATGAACTTTGATCTAAAGTTATGGTGTCATCTTTACGGGTGATTTTAATGCCAAGAAATAATTTAATATCATTCAAGTCCACCATTTTAAATTTACTCATCAAATAACATTTTAAACTATCGAGTGTTTGCTTATTTGCACAGGCCAAAACCAGATCATCTACATACAGTAAAACGTAAATATTTTTACTCATGTCACCCTTATCTAGAATATAAAAACATCTGTCAACTGATGAGCTAACAAACCCCATTTCTTTCAGACACTGATCAAATAATTCAAACCAACATCTAGCAGCTTGTTTCAAGCCATACAAAGCTTTATTTAATTTACAAACATAACCTTCTTTGCTAACTATACCATCTGGCACTTTCATGTAAATATCTTCCTTCAATATGCCATTTAAGAATGCAGTTTTTACATCCATGTGATGTACCAATAAATTAAATTGATTTGCAAAACTAATCAAAAATCTAAAACTTGCTATACGAGCAACTGGGGCAAAAGTTTCATCATAATCAGTCAAATATTCCTGACTGAAGCCCCTGGCAACAAGACGTGCCTTATATCTTAATGGGTTACCAAACTCATCAGTTTTAACACTAAAAACCCATTTACAGTCAACTATATTCTTATTATCAGGTTTAGGCACTAACGTCCAAGTATTATTTACTAAAAGAGAATCTATTTCATCTTTAATTGCACTTTCCCATATATTTCTATCATTCCGATCTTTAATCTCATTAAATGAAGTGGGTACTTTGCAATTTATTGACTGAGCACATAATAAAACATCATCAATTTCGCTATACGACACAGGTGTACGACCTTTTAGCCTAGCACTCCTTCTCAACTGACAAGAATCATCGTTATTTTTATCAGAACTACAAGTTTTACTTGAACTTGCTTGATCGCGAACCTTTACATTAGGCATGTCATACGAATCGTTCAACTTACGAATCTTACTACTAGAAACAGATTTATTACACTCTGTACTATCTGATTTCGGCCCAGCTGATTTCGATCTACCCAATTTTGAACTATCGGTTTCAGTGCTATCAGCTTTAGGCATATCAGATTTCGAACTGTCACAGGTTTGCGGATTTATTGAGGCTGACTTCGATGTCAGGTCATCATTCTGGAAATGTTCTATTTCATTTCCTTCCAACCGTAATTTAGGCCTAGACTGTAAAAAATTTACCTCATCGACAATAACGTCCCTAACTGTTTCATATCTCTCATGTTCCGTGTTCCATACCTTATAGCCATTTGGTACGTAGCCTACCAAAATACCCTTCCATGATTTTTCATCAAACTTAGCTTTATTGATTTTACTATGCACATAGACGGTAGCACCAAAAACCTTTAAATATTTAATTGCAGGCTTTTTGTCGTGCCACATTTCAAAGGGAGTTTTATTTTGTTGTAAAGCGCGGGTAGGCGAAATATTTATTAAATAAACTGCGGTTAGTACTGCATCTCCCCAAAAACACTTGGGTAATTTTGCGCCACTAACCATAGCTCGGGCTTTTTCAGTAATTGTCCTAACCATACGCTCTGAAACCCCATTTTGTTGTGGTGTTCTAGGAACAGTAAAATGATATGAAATTCCCCGAGACACACAGTAATCTTTCATTTCATTTGATAAATACTCTCGGCCATTATCACAATACAAATTTACTAATTTTAAATTGAATTTTGCCTCACTTTTCGCAACGAAATCTTTAAATGCAGAAAACACGTCTGATTTATAGGCTATTAGGTATGCAACACAGTAGTGAGTAAATTGATCAACAAATAACACAAAATAATTCTTATTATCAGTTGTAGAAGGAGTGATTGGACCACACACGTCGCTATGAACAACAAATAAAGGCCGCTTAATATGACTTTTATCTTTAGACACGTTAAATGGCAATCGAGTCTGTTTCCCGTTTATGCATGATTCGCATAGCTTTTCGTTAGGTGTTATTGATGCGATTAAGTTTACGTCTTCAGTCATGCAATTATTTTTCAAAGTTAAAAACTTCTGCTTACTTATATGGCCTAATCTTTGATGCCACAAGTCGTAGTTATATTTATCACTTTTGCACAATTGAGAAACAGACTGATTACCTTTAACTTCAAAATCTACCGAAATTAAATTATTAATTGCCTTACCTTGCATCAGTACTGTACCGTCTTTACTGATATAAGTTCCATGCTGATCGAAGGTGATGGTCAGGCCTGCACGCTGCATCTTCGATACCGAAAGCAGGTTGTACGGCGCCTCCGGACAGAACAGCACGTCTTCCAGAGTTCCGTGGATGCCAGTGTTGCTTATCACTTGCAACGTCCCTCGTTTGGTAGCTGAAATAAATTCACCGTGTTTAGCAATTGCAATTTTAAACGGTGTATTTAAAACAGTAAAAATACTGAAAAGGTCTTCCCTGTTAACGATGTGGTCTGATGCGCCGGAATCTAACAGGAATGTTACGAGTTTCCCGTCATTGCAGGCTTCGTAAGCACCAGACATGAATGCGAACCCGGAGGCTTCTCCGGAAGTCATCGCCCCCTCAGACAGCTCCACCGTTTGAACAGTCCGTGGTCGTTCCGCCGGCTTCCAGTGTTGGTTGGAGAGACTTGGCCGGTCTAATCTTGTTGGTTGATTTTGGCGCTTGAAGTAATAGCAGTCCTTCTTAACGTGGCCCTTCCGTCCACAATGGTGGCACCTAGTAAATCTTTTGGTATTCTTGAAACTCTGCTGGCTCGGTCTTATATTAAATCGCTTCCCCAGGGACTGATTTACCGGAAAATTACGGTACTTTTATCGGTATGACGTCATACCTATTAAAAACGGTTCCTTCATTATTTTGATACCTTAAATTTTCGGTACCTTTATTTATCGGTATGACGTCATACCTATTAAAACAACTGTCCCTTCATATTTTGATACCTTAAATTTTCGGTACCTTTATTTATCGGTATGACGTCATACCCATTAAAAACTATTCCTTCGAATTTTGATACCTTAATTTTTCGGTACCTCAATATTGGTACCGAAATATGACAACCCTTATTTTGAGGTACCGCTATTTAACCGTTATTTTATTTCGGTACCGAAATGCACTGTATTGAACACGAACCGACAAGTTCCGTGCATTTCGCGAGTAGGTACAGACGGTAGAGAGAGACTCCGGTGTACAGTGTACACTTCAGTACAGTACGAGGCATTTTATTAATCTTGAATTTTTTTCGACGGAGTGGGGGAAAGTTCGCGCATTTGCACTTTGGGCTCTGAATAAATTTTTTATGTTCTTTTCATTTTTAATGTTATACCGAGGCTAAAATTACAGTTCGTTTTTATTACAAAAAATACATTTATCATAAGTTTAAATAAAAATTAATGTAAGAAAGAAAAAAAAAATATTTTGGAAATAAATCTGTATGTTTATCTATACCTATGTATATAAATCGGTTTGACCGATTTGGAAGCGGTTATTAAATAGATAAAGTATGAATTATTTAAAAAGTTTAAAATAAAAAGCAAAATAAAAAAATAAAAAAACCCACGTCACTTAAAATAGTTATTCTTAATCTTTCAATCCCTGAGCGGCCCCATCGGGCCGCTCAACAATGGGAAATCTTTTGTGTCTCACTACTCAAATTTTCCGGGAATAGGTAGGTATTCTTAATTAAAAAAAGCGGTCAAGAGTGAGTCGGACTCGCGCACCGAGGGTTCCGTACAATCATTAATATATTTTGATATGTTACTTTAGTACCTATAGTCTTTAAAAAAGTAGGATAGACGGCGGACAGGTGGAAGGGCGAACAGGCGGACAGTTAATTTACAAATCTTAACCACAGCTGCTTATGGTGACTGAAAAACGTTTCAGCCACTCCACAAACTGATGAAATGTTATCGATTTAAGCTTTCAACGCCCGGAAAAAGAGACACAATAGATATTCCATTGTTATCCGGGACCAGGAGGCCGCTCGGGCGTTCATGAATTAAACGTAAGGAATAATATTGCTAAGCAATATTATTGGTTATTCTAAGTAGGAACTTATTTTTCTTTATTCGTACGGCAGATAGTAGGTAATGACCATTCTGAATTTCGACAATCAATTATTTCGAATTTTCGACAGGGTGAATTTCGAAAAAACAATAGTGCGACTACTCACTGATTCGTCAGAACATATTTCGATTTCGACACACACAACTTCGAATAACACTACTTCGACAGAACCCTTCGTCGAAATGCACTTGTTCGACGGATCTCTATTTCGACGGAACATACTTTCGACAAAATACTGCTCTGAAATGTGACAATATTAATTGAATTCCACTTTATTATTAGCATAAGAAAAACCTATTAATACTAACATGTGTAATAAAAAAATCAAGAAGACTTATTACTATAATTAATTATTTAAATTCTCTATATTATCTGAAGATATGATTGTTATAATTATTAAAAACATAGTTGATTATTATTTATGTTTTTATTTTGTAAGTAAGTAAAAGTAAAGCGGAATTCAATAATTATTGTCACATTTCAGAGTAGTATTTTTTCGAAGGTATGTTCCGTCGAAGTAGTGTTATTCGAAGTAGTGTGTGTGTCGAAATATGTTCTGTCAAAGCAGTGAGTAGTCGCACTATTGTTCTTAGAAATTCAGACCCTGTCGAAATAATTGACTGTCGAAATTCAGAATGACAGTCGTAGGTAATTATATTAGAACAAGCCACCAATTATTATTGTAGTATTAGGTCAGCGCCATCTCTTGACCAATAGTGGAACTATTTTTTTCTTCTTAGGTCAGCGCCATCTGTTGACTGGTAGTGGCACTAATATTTTTTTTGTTTGTTTTTTGAATTTCTAAAAAATTGTGTTATATTGAGGCATCGTTTTGTTTTTCCTGTAACCCTTACATAAACTACTATCACATAGAATTATTTCAGATTTTTCTCTTTGCAAACTTCGGAGATAAGGGGGGGATGGTTTTTTTTTTACATTTTTCATCATAAGTCGAAAACTATGCGTCCTAAAAAAAAAAGGAAAAAAATGTTTTATAATGTGCAAACAGCGCTCTTTCATATGATACCCCACATTACCTAGTCACTTCACTTCAAAAAAAAAAATTTTTTTATTTCTTTCTTATTTGCAAAATAGTTGGACGAATATCATCTTAAACTATTCCAAATTTCAAGTTGATACCATTAGTAGTTTTCGAGATATCCAGCTGTGACAGACAGACAGACTGAGTCACACCATAAGGGTTCCTTTTTTTTACCATTTTGGTGAGTCCGTTACGCCAGCAAGAAAGTAGCTTCTAGAGGGAAGCGAGTTTGATGAATAATTTGTGCGCAATTTGTGGGCCTTATAGTTTTGGAATAAAACGAGAAAAACGAATTCTGCTGGGGTAACGGTACTCCAGCAGGAAGATTCTGAACTAATGATCGGAGAGAAATAAATGATATATGGGCGGGTAGCTTGATACTAGCAAGAAATGTGCGCCAAATATATAATTTGTGGGCCTTATAGTTTTGGAGATATTTGATTTCCTGCTGGCGTAACGTTTTGCCAGATCCCAGATCTCGGAAACTACTAAATGTGCGATCTTACAGTAAACATATAGAAGTAGCCCCTAATTTGTGCTATTTGTGCGGTAGAAAACATTTCAAAAATATTCACAAATTTTGAAGTAATCGGGCATTTTCTGAAAACAGTTAAAAAATTCTAGCGCCTAAACTACCACATAAATAAAGAAACTAAAAACGGTGTTCTATTCTTCTTATTATTTCTCATTACATAAAAATTTTGAAAACCGCACACATACACGTTTTTGAATAATACCCACATGAAGGTGAGACCGACCATGTCATGACTGACGGTCAGCAGGATAAAAATATGAGAGATTATTTAGATCCTGGCCCAATGAATAATCTGTGCGGTTAATGAAGTACATGCTCTGAAATTTTCAGCTTCAAATTCTTCGTATTAAAGGAAATATCAATTAAAATCCAAAACAACTGTCAGTATTCCTATTAACCGACCAAATTCGATAGACCACAAAAAAGCGACGCGTTCATACATATTGATGACCTCCTTAACTTTGTTGTCGAACAGGATTGTACACGTCACGTCTACGTACATTTAAGTGAAAAAGTGATTTGAGTGAGTGCTTTTATTTAAATAACGAATTAAGTTATTAAGTTATTTCTGTTACATTTCATTTTTTACTTGAATTGAAAGAATTTTAACCATTTTAACATTATTTTAGTAAAAAAATAAAGGATGTTTTATAATTTTATTTCTTTTTTTTTTGTTATACCTAACTAGGTACTTAATGTACCTACAATGCGATTAAATTGACAATAGACAGTGATCCCTTGCATGCAACTTCTACATGGATGTAGGTCTCTTCACAGAGGGCCTAGTACGAGTTGGTTTTTTGTTCTACTTCACTTTACGAATAGTTAACTATCGTTTTCATTCTTTCACTCGTTCACTCACTCGCATGATTTCCTCTCTTTCACTCGATACTATTCGTAAAGTGAGGTGAGAAACACAACTAGTACTAGGCCCTCTGACGTCCATTATACAAGTTGTATAATGGACGTCAGTGGTCTCTATGGAAAAGATAAAATGTTACAGATTAAAAAACGTCGTTTTATAGCACAAGCGCTATGAAGTTGGTCACTATCTTCTGTTGTAAAATTAATTGCATTTTAAGTAAGTACTTAGGTACCTTAATAAAATGTTATTACAATAAATACCTACTTGTTACACCAAAACTAAATACCTACCTTAATAATAATACGCGAGTGAAGTGCCCGTTTAACTGATTTTAGTACTTCTTTCCGGTTCGAATGAAGTTATAAACATATACCTACCTAAGACAGCTAGGTAGTTGTTTTCTGTTATTGAAAATAAAAACAGCTATGCTATTGATGTTTAGACAACAATGATTCTGGTATATTTCACTAAGAAGTAAACAGATCTTCTAGTAACTTAAGAAATTTAGCTGGTTTCGAAGTCACGTGTTCGAAGAGTGCCGTCCGCAAAATATATAATCTAGGTGTAATGTAACAGATCAACGCCACATTGTATTGGTATAAATGCAGGCTCTAACTAACCATTTAAATGTTAAAACACTATTTACCCACATTTGCCAATAAGAAGTTATGAACGCGACTGTACAAACAATTTTTCTGTATAATACGACACATTAAAGAAGGTCATCAATATGTATGAACGCGTCGCTTTTTTGTGGTCTATCGAATTTGGTCGGTTAATCGGAATACTGAGAGTTGTTTTGGATTTTAATTGATATTTCCTTTAATACGAAGAATTTGAAACTGAAAATTTCAGAGCATGTACTTCAGTAACCGCACAGATTATTCATTGGGCCAAGATCTAAATAATCTCTGATATTTTTATCCTGCTGACCGTCAAAGTCATGACATGGTCGGTCTCACCTCCATGTGGGTATTATTCAAAAACGTGTATGTGTGCGGTTTTCAAAATTTTTATGATAATGAGAAATAATAAGAAAAATAGAACACCGTTTTTAGTTTCTTCATTTATGTGGTAGTTTAGGCGCTAGATATTTTTTTCTGTTTTCAGAAAATGCCCGATTACTTCAAAATTTGTGAATATTTTTGGAATGTTTTCTACCGCACCAATATCACAAATTAGGGGCTACTTCTATATGTTTACTGTAAGATCGCACATTTAGTAGTTTCCGAGATCTGGGATCTGGCAAAACGTTACGCCAGCAGGAAATCAAATATCTCCAAAACTATAAGGCCCACAAATTATATATTTGGCGCACATTTCTTGCTAGTATCAAGCTACCCGCCCATATATCTTTTATTTCTCTCCGATCATTAGTTTAGAATCTTCCTGCTGGAGTACCGTTACCCCAGCAGAATTAGTTTTTCCCGTTTTATTCCAAAACTATAAGGCCCACAATTTTTTTTTTGGCGCACATTTACACCGAATTGCGCACAAATTATTCATCAAACTCGCTTCCCTCTAGAAGCTACTTTCTTGCTGGCGTAACGGACTCCATTTTGGTACGGAACCCTAAAAAGGTTAAATAATTTTAGTACAGTACGAGGCATTTCATTAATCTTGATTTTTTTCGACGGAGTGGGGGAAAATTCGCGCATGTGCACTTTGGGCTCTGAATAAATTTTTTATGTTCGTTTCATTTTTAATGTTATACCGAGGCTAAAATTACAGTTCGTTTTTATTACAAAAAATACATTTATCATAAGTTTAAATAAAAATTAATGTAAGAAAGATAAAAAATTATTATGGAAATAAATCTGTATGTTTATCTATACCTATGTATATTGTATTATATAGCGTTGTGTGTAACGAAACGCACAAGTACAGACCATTTTAAATTACATGAGTCACTATCATGACGTTTAACATAACCTAAAAATGGCAGTTGTATCTGCATGCAGCTACAGACGTCTAGAAAATTAATTAAGTAACTATAGGTCTGAAGGACGTGTCAAGTCAGTGCTCGCGGGATTTTGTAATAACCTTTTGGATTAATAAAACTCCAAGTGTTTCATAAGTATTGTTTTAATTAACTCCTGCGCAGTGCCTGAAATACGTACAATACATATATAAATCGGTTTGACCGATTTAGAAACGGTTATTAAAGTAGATAAAAAATTAATTCTTTAAAAAGTTTAAAATAAAAAGCAAAATTAAAAAGTAAATAAAACCCACGTCACTTAAAATTGTTATTCTTAATCTTTCAATCCCTGAGCGGCCCGATCGGGCCGCCCAACAATGGAAAATCTTTTGTGTCTCATTACTCTAATATTCCGGGAATAGGTAGGTATTCTTAATTGAAAAAAAGCGGTCAAGAGCAAGTCGGACTCGCGCACCGAGGGTTCCGTACAATCATAAATATATATGGTGGTGGATACTGTCCGTACGGTAGGGTCCAAATTCTTTAAGACCCGTCGTCCCAAGCTAAAGAAACTCTCCGACCACACACTCCTACTCATAGATCAGAGACGTGAAATGAGGCTCCAGATTTCAGCGGATGCTCATCGTTATCGGCAGCTTAATAGGCAGATATCTAAGTCTTTGACGAGCTACCTTCGCCAATTTAATGCGAATCGTATTAAAGAGGCCATCGAGCGGTATAAAAGCTCCAAAGTGTTTGCGAGAGATCTGTCTATTGAGCAAAGCCAGATGATGAAGCTGAAAACTGACGACGGACGCATAATCTCATTAAAGCCTGAAGTTCTGAGGGAGATCGAGAGTTTCTATAGGCAGTTATATTCCACGCAGACACCTGTTGAAAGCAAGGCTAAAGACCCCAGAGCTAAGCATACCCGACACTATACCCAAGATATCTCAGAAGTCAGCCTGTACGAGATTAGTATGGCTCTTAAATAGCGGAAAAACAACAAGTCCGCGGGTGACGACGGAATCACTAAAGAACTTCTGAGAGCGGGCGGTAAGCCGATACTTAAATCTCCGGAAGCTTTTCAATTCCGTCATCGTCGAGGGCAGAAGCTGAAGACATGGAACATAAGTGAGGTGATTTTGTTCTTTGAAAGGGGTTACAAGTCCCTCTTAAAGAACTACAGACCCATCTCACTTCTCAGTCATGTCTATAAGTCGTTTTCGAGAGTCCTTACGAAACGTCTCGCTCGCAGGTTTGACGACTTCCAACCTCCCGAACAAGCCGGGTTCCGAGAAGGCTTTAGCACTATAGACCACATTCATACGCTACGGCAGGTTATACAGAAGACCGAGGAGTATAATCTGCCACTTTGCTTGGCGTTCGTGGACTACGAGAAAGCCTTTGATTCGATTGAAACCTGGGCGGTGCTGCAGTCTCTCCAAAGGTGCCAAGTGGACTACAGGTATATCGAGGTGTTGAGGTATTTATACAAAAATGCCACCATGTCGGTCCGAGTACAAAACTAGAGCACAAATCCTATCCAACTGCACCGAGTTGTGAGACAGGAAGATGTTATTTCTCCGAAACTGTTCGCAGCTGCGTTGGAGGACTTTAAACTCTTAGACTGGAAAGGACTCAGCATCAAAATTAATGGCCAGTACCTTCGTTTTGCCAATGATATAGTTCTTATGACAGAAACCTTGGAAGACCTGAACACAAAGCTCGAAGATCTCCGTAGTGCTTCCCAAAGAGTGGTTCTCAGGATGAACATGGATAAGACGAAAACCATGTCGAATGCCCATTTTGTGCCCGCTCCAGTTCATGTTGGGAACACTACACTTGAAGTTGTTGACCATTATGTATACTTAAGACAGACAGTCCAGTTAGGTAAGTCCAACTTCGATAAAGAGATCTCTCGTTGAATCCAACTCGGATGGGCAGCATTCGGGAAGCTTTGAAAAATCTTCGTGTCCGATTTACCTCAGTGTCTCAAGACGAAAGTCTATGACCAGTGTGTGTTGCCAGTGATGACTTACGGCAGTGAAGACTTACGGCAGTGAAACGTGGTCGCTAACTATGGGTCTCATAAGGAGGCTCAAGGACACCCAGCGTGCAATGGAGAGAGCCATGGTCGGCGTTTCCCTGCGTGATCGAATCAGAAATGAGGTGATCCGCAGGAGAACTAACGTAACCGACATCGCTCGAAGGATTGCTCAGCTGAAGCGGCAATGGGCGGGACACATAGCGAGAAGAACCGATGGCCGTTGGGGCGGAAAGGTTATTTAATGGTGACCGCGCACCGGACGACTCTCCATGGGTAGGCCCCCCATAAGTTGGACCGACGATCTGGTGAAGTTCGCGGAAAGCCGCTGGATGCAGGCAATGCAGGACCGATCGTCGTGGAGATCCTTGGGGGAGGCCTATTCCCAGAAGTGGGTGTCGTGCGGCTGATATGATGATGAATTTTTACTCTGCTTGTTTTATTTTTATTTACGGTACCAAATAGGCAAAACTAACTAAGTGCACTTATAGATATTAAAATTATGTCCAATCACAACGTATTTAATAAAGAATTAAATAAGAGCTAAGATTTATTTAATTTTGCCACAGCCTAAATTTGTAGCAATGTTTCTTCCACAACTCACTGCAGTTGTGGAAGAATTAAATAATGTTACTTATTAACTTTTTCTTGTATTAGCGACGCACTTAGCTGTAGTTATTTAATTCATTTAAAAGTTATTCAGTTTTTCCACGTTAATTTTACAATAAACACTGTTGTAATATATGGTCAATAGTTTCACTAAACTGAAGATATCTTTGCAGATATCAATCATATCGCAACGAGATAAAAACCAAAATATAGGTAACACTTTCTACTTTACAAAAAACGGAAAAAGTGAATTTTGCCAAAAGTGTTAGTTATTTAATTTTGACACGACGGGGACGATATTTCGACACACAACTTCGAATAACACTACTTCGACAGAACCCTTCTTCGAAATGCACTTGTTCGACGGATCTCTATTTCGACGGAACATACCTTCGACAAAATACTGCTCTGAAATGTGACAATAATAATTGAATTCCGCTTTATTATTAGCATAAGAAAGACCTATTAATACTAACATGTGTAATAAAAAAATCAAGAAGACTTATTACTATTATTAATAATTTTAATTCTCTATATTATCTGAAGATATGATTGTTATAATTATTAAAAACGTAGTTGATTATTATTTATGTTTTTAGGGTTCCGTACCAAAATGGTAAAAAAGGAACCCTTATGGTGTGACTCAGTCTGTCTGTCTGTCACAGCTGAATATCTCGAGAACTACTAATGGTATCAACTTGAAATTTGCGATAGTTTAAGATGACATTAGCCCAACTATTTTGCAAATAAGAAAGAAATAATAAAATTAATATTTTAATTACAACAGGGACTGAAAAGGGGTCTTAAAAATTGTAAGTGAGGTGACTAGGGCATGTGGGGTATCATATGAAAGAACGCTGTTTGCACATTTTAAAACCTCCTTTTTTCTTAAGCTGCATAGTTTTCGACTTATGATGAAAAATGTAAAAAAAAATACCGTTCCCCCCCCCCCCCCTTATCTTCGAAGTTTGCAAAGAGAAAAATCTGAAATAATTCTATGTGATAGTAGTTTATGTAAAGATTACAGGAAAAATAAAACGATGTCTCAATATAACACACTTTTTTAGAAATTCAAAAAACAAACAAATTTTTTTTAGTTTCACTACCAGTCAACAGATGGCGCTGTCCTAAGCATGCTAACCTAAGGGACAAAAATAGTTCCACTATTGGTCAAGAGATGGCGCAACCTAACACTACAATAATAAATTGGTGGCTGGTTCTAATATAATTACCTACTATTTGCCGTACGAATAAACGAAGAATAAGTTCCTACTTAGTAATATAGTAATATAATAATAACGAGAAGCTCGATGGCGCAGTGGTTTAGCGCCTGGACCAGCGATTGCGGAGGTTAAGCAACGTTCGCAAGGTTCGGTCATGGGATGGGTGACCAAAAATTTATTATCTCGAGCTCCTCCGTGCTTCGGAAGGCACGTTAAGCCGTTGGTCCCGGCTGCATTTGCAGTCGTTAACACCCACCAATCCGCATTGGGCCCGCGTGGTGGGTTATGGCCCGTACTCCTTATCCACCCATAAGGAAGGCCTGTGCCCCAGCAGTGGGGACATTAAAATAGCTGATGGACTAGTAATATAAACATTTTGCAATGTGGAGTGGCTGAAACGTTTTTCAGTCACCATAAGCAGCATTTGTAAATTAACTGTCCGCCTGTTCGCCCTTCCACCTGTCTGCCGTTTATCCTACTTTTTTAAAGACTGTCCTAAAATAACATATCCAAATATATTTATGATTGTACGGAACCCTCGGTGCGCGAGTCCGACTCGCTCTTGACCGGTTTTTTATTTTGTAAGTACCTTTAACCAAAAAGCTTTTTTTAATTTTTTTAATTTTTTTCTTTAATTTTAGCGTTCAATTTTTGTTACTGCTATTAATACAGCGATTAATACATAATTATTAATACAGCGATAAATTACTTATATTTAACGTTATTTAAAGCACAGGCACAGATTGGTTGACCGTCCACTAGCGCTGCGTATTACAAACAGGTTTAATAATTACTTACTGATCATTATTCTGCGCAGCTTTCCACTTTATAATAGAAACCTTTATAAGAGGTTAAGCTAACCCAAATATAACGGTACCGTTATATTTGGGTTTGGGTTGAATAATGAAAAATTGCGGTACCGCTTTGATGAGGTACCGAAAAACAGATATACCGGAAAATTGCGGTACCTTTTTATATCGGTATGACGTCATACCTATTTAAAACTATTCCTTTATATTTCGATACCTTAATTTTTCGGTACTTCAACATAGGTTCCGTAATTTCGGTACCTCTATATTTCGGTGGTTTTATACCAAAATTTAATTTATCGGTATCCTAAGTAAGGGTAGAATATTTCGGTACCGCTATATTAACCGTAAAACATACCGAAATTTAACAACCGCAACCAATCCCTGCGCTTCCCACTGGACTCAGCACGAACATGAAGTACCTTTTTCGAAGTGTCGGTACCCTCATTTTTCAATTTTACTTCTTGATCCAATAATCTCGTTTTAACAAAAGCTAATGTTAAGCTGTCTTCTGATAATGTTTCGATAGCAGTAATGACGCCATCGTATGCACTCGGGAGGGTAAGAAGTAAATGAGATACCTTGTCGGTTTCTTCAAGCTTCGCTCCAGCAGCCAACAGCTCTGTCGTCAAATCGTCGAAGATTGTGAAATGTTTTACCAGTGGAGTATCACCTTGCAGCTTCAATCCAAGCAGCTTCTTGCGTATCGCCAACTGGGTCGCCAAACTTTTTCTTTCGTATAATGCGTCCAGATTCCTGAAGATCTCTTTGGCGCTCAATTCTTCTTTTGCAAAGCTAAGAAAAGAGTCTGATAAATACTCGACGATCACGCTCTTCGCAGTTCGGTCTTGCTTTACCCACGAATCATGCCGTAACAAGGGTTCTTCATCGACGACCTTGATCACGTCCAACTCGGATAATAGCGCGCGAACTCGAAACTTCCAGACGCTGTATTTTTCCCCGTTGAAAGGTTGAATATTCCTTTTGTTCTTCAAGTTGTCCATGACGAGAAAAAAAATTGGAGGGTACTTAGGAAACAACAGTTCAATACAGTACTGGGCCCATTGATAGGGTTATGAGCGAAAAGAAAGATAAAGATTTAATTTATAATCGTTATATTATAACGTATAATGAAATACGAGAAAGGTAATGTCTGCCTCCTAGCACAGAGTCAGTTGCAGCGAGAATAAGAAAGATTTATGGGCGGGCATTGCTTTTATACTAACACTTCAGTGTTGCCTCTATAATTATTGCCAGTACAAAAGAATACAAAATAATTTTTGCATTAACTATGTAAAATGCCAACAGGCATTAATATAACAGATAAATCAATCTTAATATTTTTCATTCCCAGATCCACACAGGCCTAAAACCGTTCAAATGCGAGATGTGCGGCAAAGGATTCAAGCACGCGAGCGAGAAACGGGCGCACATTACCTACGTGCACCTCAAGAAGCCGTGGCCGAAGCGGAGCCGGGGGAAGAGGAGACCTGATGGTAGACAGGTAATTATTGCAAGTGACTTGATAAAAAAGCGACTTTATAAAAAATGGTAATAAAACCAGGGACTCCAAACTCATAAAAAATTACGGCCCTCTAATTATGTCCTTAAAACTGAATGGAAATGATTAGCGGGCCGCAATACGCCTGACAACAACTACGTGTAGCAAACCACAAAATTCGGAGGCTAATACCACAGAATAGATAATAGTACTAGCGTACAGAAGAAGCACTCCGCAAAATCGATTAAATAAATTGCGACTCTTGCTCCGACACAATAAAGTGCAATTCAGGTCGCACAGCGCTCCCTTCGCTCCAAAACATTCACCTAGTAGTTGCCTCTCTTTCTATCGCGTAGGTTTTATCTTTTCTGACGTATGAGATTTGTCCCTCAGAGGACGCCGAGCACCTTCATACTCGCGCGCGGAGTGACAGAGCCCTGCTAATACTTAATACGAGTTGCCGTTATCACTTTTCGCATAGTTACAGATGCCGGCATATAAATTAGCAAGAGAAAGATGAGACAAAAGATGCGCAGTAGCCATAAACAGTGTTTGAATGAATGAATGAATGATATATTTATTTGCATTAATTTTGAGTACAAGATTTGGTGTTCTTAAATAATAGAGTCCGAAAATCTACTTATAATTAAGCATGCAAAAAATTTTAAATTACATTTACATTACATATAATTTAATTAGCTACATGTCAAAAAACCAAAGAAGCTATACCCATAAAACTATTTTTATTTAAATATTCTTGAACTGAGTAAAAGCAGTTTTCGATAAGATATTCATGCAGTTTTCTTTTGAAAATAGGTCCATCTAGCTGTCTTAAGTGAGCAGGAAGAGCATTAAATAGTTTAACGGCCATCGAATAAGCATTGCGATGTGCCAAACTAAGATTATATTTAGGTCGTTCAAGTTTATGACTTGGTCTTTGGCGAAAGGCCTTAGAAACTGGTTTTAGAGAAAACTGCTCTATATTATCTTTGACGAATGTGCATAATTGTTTAATATAGAGACCCGTAAGTGTTAGAAGTTTATATTGTTTAAACAGAGGCCTGCACGATTCTAGACGATACGCACCAAATAAAGATCTAATACACTTTTTTTGGCTTCTGAATAAAGTCTCTATCTCCGAGCAATTTCCACATATCATAACGCCATACTGTAGTACCGACGCTACATGTGCATGATATGCTAAGGCCGGGTCTCCTGCGGCTAATTTTCAACAAAACATGTTGAAAAAACATTATTTTCAAAACATGTTTAGCATAACCGCACGTCCGCTGCGCCTAGGTTTTGTTTTGAAAACATGTTTTGTTAGAAAATTTGCGACCAATCACGGCTCAGTTTCGAAAATGAGTTCCGACGAAGAAGACGTCGTCAGTCACAGCCCGTGACTGTGGTTAAACTGACAGCAAAACCTACCGTGTAATGGCTACCTTATACTTTGCCACCCAAAGTAGCGGTCTTTCTCTGAGTAACTCAATTAAAAATAAAGTACTCTCCTTATTCCACTCCATCACTACAATTACACGAATCACACAGTGGCACACGAACGCAGGCGAGACGTCTGCATCTAGTGAGCGCTAACACAAAATGAGTTACTTCCCCTCCCCGCAGGCGAGAGCGGGGGATGTTTTCCGTTCGTCGCGGCAAACATGTTTTGTGTTTTTGCAAAACAAAACTCATAGGCCACGCCCCAAACATGTTGAGAAAACATTGTTTTGATGTTTGAAAACACAAAAACACGGCGCAGGAGACCCGGCCTAAGAGTGCAGTTTCCACTGAAGAGACTTCTCTTAGGCGCCTGAGTGCAAATGAAAACCTACTCAGTTTATCGCAAAGTACACTAATATGATTCCTCCAACTACAGTTTTCGTCAATATTTAATCCTAGAAACTTGATCGATTGTACCTTGTCAATTACTTTGTCGTCGTATTTAATGTTTAATGGTAAATCCTTTATGGCTACTGCGCATCTTTTGTCTCATCTTTCTCTTGCCAATATAAATGCCGGGCAGTATAACTATCGTTTTATCCTTTTGACTCGCATTGACTATGAGCAGTATATTCGATCATCATTTATTAATACAGTGGCGGTCACATAAATAAAGACACTAGTTGATTTTCGTACAAACAAGGTAACTTTGAAGCCTTGGTTCTCCGCCAGGGTGTGATCTGACGATGACCATCCAGGGACTGAATGGAGGAGATTCAGATCGCTATACATACTCAACTGATCTGCATTATAAGATTAGAGTGTGAGAATCAGAGTCTTCAGTTTCAGGATTTCCATACATCTTTGTGCTAATTTCGCGATTTTTTTAAACATATTCTTATATCTCTTAGAATGCTGATCAGATCAGTTGGGTGTGTATATCTAGATCTCCTCCATTCACTCTCTGGATGGCCATCATCAGATCACAGTTAGGTCAATCCCTGGCGGAGAACCAAGGCTTCAAAGATACCTTGTTTGTATGAAAATCGATACGAATATCAAGTTCCAATTATGGTGGAAAAAAATCTACTTAATGGGGTTGGCAACGCAAAGCTAATTGTAGATGTCGCTGCGTACGCTTGTTCCTAAGACGGTAGACGTTCAGAACAAAATGTATGGGAAAATAGGTATTTATTTTGTGGTATTTCTTTAACGAAAAAGACCCATTGACCCAAAATGGATATAAAAGACTATTCTACAATGCAAATGCCGGAATTGTAAACCAAATTAAGACGTTTTTGTTCTTACAGAATTTATAATTTTTTTCTATATCCAGAATTATCGGAAATTTGTAAGTGCCAAAATTTTTAAAGTCTTTTACATAGAATTTAATCATTTTAAAGCTAAGAACACGTTTTTTTAAGTAAAAGTCCTTTGTTTTCATAACTCTTGTGGAACAAGCGTACGCAGCGCCATTTTGACAGTTGCCTTCCCCATTGAATGCATTTCTCTTTATTATTTTTTTGTTGTAGCTACCAATGCCAAATCAACAGTTACCCCCACCGAGTGGTCCTGAAATGGACATCCAACCGATGTGGAATTGCGACCCCAAAATGGACATCGGTTCAGCTATAGACGATAAGCCGTATTATAGCTTAAAAATATAGCTATAAGGTCGAAATTAGCGTGTACGATAATGTTGAATTACTATTATGTAAGTACTTTTGTTTTTATTTGACCAAAATGAGTTCTATAGCAGTAATTGGTCATATAGTCTGTTTTAATTACAGAGCTAGTGACTAAATACTGCAAGAGGTATCTCAAGCCCCATCATTCAATATGATATAGTATTTAGGGTGTACATGAGTCAGCACCTACTCCCAAGGCCAGGAAGTGGAACACCTGGCTTCAGCACGCTTTCAAGTATGTAAAATTTCGACATGCTCTACAAGAGTTATCTCAAGGTTCAAATTTGGCAGTATACTAGAGAATAGTACAAAAAAAATAAGATGGTAGTCAGACCGCAGTGTCATGGAACATGCCGAGTCAGCACGCCACGTAAGTTGTCACAATGTCGAGGTCGGTACAAGAGCTTCTCAAGGCTGAAAATTCGTATACTGTTTAATTATTATGCATGATTTATGAAAAAAATAGTCAGACCATAGATTAATGGAACAGAGGCAGTCAGCAGTCACCGCAAAGCGTGCTGACGCCAGGTGTTCCACTTCCTGGCCTTGCGAGTGCTGTCCTGCCTTTTCGCCGAACAATTTTTGGCCTAATTTCACTTGCCAACCAACAGTTCGCCATGTTTCACTTTGACAATTAACGATTCCCAATTTTTTATATGACAACGTTTCATTTGGTAGAATTATTGTTAAGCCGATTATTATAATGACACAAAACGTTTGGAACATTTATCATTTGTCAAATCTTTCACTAGACCAAACAGCTATTAGACGAATAAAGCTTTGTCCAGACTAGTCCATTTTGGCATATCAGATCACCGTATCTTTAACATACATCGCTAGTTTCGTTGGGCGTGCGTTGAAGTAATATCAACGCACGCCCAACCAAACTAGCGATGTATAAAGATACAGTGATCTGATACGCCAAAATAATACAAGTCTGGACAAAACTTAACGTTTCGTCAGTGTAACAGTTCCTTTTCATACATAAAAATAAATGAATAAAAAAAATCTCAGAGTTTATTAGATTAGGTCAGTATAGTGACCAAAAGCGCAAGCCAAGCGAGCGGAGCGAGCGTGCCGCGGCAGCGGCCGGCGAAGCGCCAATAAAGACTTTTTTTGTTTTGTTTGGAGGTTATGTTTACAAAAAAATATTGAAAACTATGCGTCTCCGGCAGATGGGGGTTGTACGGGATGTACCCCTCCCTGCTCCTATTAGGGCTACGGTCCACATGGCGATAATATCGATATTATCGCGAATCCGTATAGATGCAGTAGGTACAAAAACCCTATTAATTTGTAATATTTTGAGACTTACTTAATTTGGTCGGATTCGCGCTATAATCGATTGAATCGCCATGCGGACCGCAGCCTAGATTAGGTTTACCACTAGTACAGTTATTACCTCAAACTTCAACCATGACCATCTCAGAAACCAAGGGCTTGCTTCAAGGTTGGAGAGTACCAGGGGTGCCACTTTTCATGTGAACCCTTGCGAGTAGGTGCTGACTCATGTACACTCTAAACACTCGTATCATATTGAATGATGGGCCTTGAGATACCTCTTGCAGTATTTTTGTCACTAGCTCTGTAACTATTTATCCTTACTTGTCCTTATTTGGTAAACAATCTTCACCTACCTATTTATTGAAAAAACCAATTATATAAAAGACAACAAATGGTTTTTTCACTCATAGATTACGAAAAGAATTAATAATTATTATTAGTAACAATTTAATTACTTGATTGATTCGATTTAAGGGTAAAAGACGTATAACAACTGTTAAAAGCTATTTACAAAATAGTTAAGTAAAAAAAACAAACTTTTCTTACTTATTTAGACATCAACACAACTTAATTTTATTTTAGATACACAATAGTACAACCTGTTTAACCTAAAGATAGAAATACTAGGATAAGTTTAAGATCTAAAAGATGAATCTCAAATAGAAAATATAATGACATTGTCACATGAAAATGTTCAGTACATAATGATAAAAATATGGCCTTAGAGTTGATCCTTGCGTCACTCTATTGACCTATGCCAAAATGCAATAAACACTAAATAATCAGAGTTATATAAAAACTTATTTTATCTTGACTATAAAGTACCTACAATTTCGTTTACAAATATTTTTTTTACTCCGAAGAAAATGCTTTTATATTACTAAATTGATGAAAAGATACTAATACTATAGGTACTGATATCTGCCTTTATATACTTACTTGCCTTTAGTTAGGTATCTTTTTCACTTGTACATATAATTATTAAATAAGACTTTTATGCGTAGATTAAGTTAGCATGTAGTGCTTTTAATGCAATAAAAACTAGGTACATGATATTTAAAATGTAGCAAAGTTTTTGAAAAACGGCTGGACCGATATGAAATAATTAATTCTTAGAATTATTATAATAAAGTACTTATTGTATTAGTTAATTTAAGTTTCTACTACGCTAGTCTTTCGATCTGTTTTGATCAATAAAATTATGTTTATTTGTCAAATTGCTTTAATAATTCTCGAACAAATATGGTAATAGAAATATATATACTTTTTATCTATTAAATTATTCACACTGAATCAAGATATGTCTTAACATTTTTGTGTAATTATTGCATACTTATAAAAAACTCAAGTATTATATTATTAACCTTTTATATTTTGAGTAAAATAAGGTCTTATTAAAATGAGGCAATATTAAAATCATTAGTTTTATATTTTTAAATGGACATTAATTAGTAATTGCATTTATTTATTATTATATTAAACATTAATTTTACGAATTTTTACGCCGCCATAATAAATAATATAATAATGGTATTCATGATATAGATATTGTAAATAAATTCATACTTACTTGACATAAAATTCTTTTATTTATAAAATTGATTCAGAAAATAATGGAGGAGCCACTACCCGTGTTGTCATTATTTTTATTTGGCAACACTGAACTACTTTTTGATTCAAAAATCATGTGTTGCTAGTAAAGAATATTTTAGGTGTCCTATAAAATGAGGTTAAAATGAAAAACAATGAAAGAGACTTGTCAAGAATATTTACTACATCAAATTCAAATGTATTTATGTCAAACTGACGTACTCAAAGATGTCAATGGCAGGATAATTTGACTGATTCACAAATCGTCCACCAGTCGCCGCACTACCGCTAACTTGGCGCTAGTGTACATGTAGACTTGTCATTTTGTTGATTGCTATCAATTTTTAGATGTTGGAACCGACTTTTCATCAATCTTTAGTTCGTTTACTGTCCAACTTCCATCATAATTATGATTATCTACCAATTTCAGACAATGAGGCCTTTTCAAAGTGATATTCAAAAAATAAAAATAGTAACTATTTGCTTCACTAGATGGCGTTGATGGAAAGAGAAGTGTCAAAATTGGGTTTTAAAAATAAACTGCCTGTACCAAAGAGGCAAGTAAGCCCTTGCTGGCTGACATCTGCCCACAGAACGTGCCGGACTACAGCTGCGCCACAAAAAAAAAAAGTTGGAAATCTGACTTTTTGACTATGCCATGATGAAGTCGATAATTTGTCGGAATTTGTCGCACAAAAACCAGAATTTGTCGGTCTTGCGTTTAGGAGATACGTGTGGCCCAGCTGAAGAGACGTCTCTACAGCTGCGCCACACAGATCTCGAAAACGGAAGGTCGTAGCGAAAATCTGATTACTCGTATGTGCAGCCGTTAATTTGTCGGAATTTGTCGCACAAAAACCAGAATTTGTCGGGCTTGCGTTTAGGAGATACGTGTGGCGCAGCTGTAGAGACGTCTCTACAGCTGAGCCACACAGATCTCGAAAACGGAAAGTCGTAGCGAAAATCTGATTACTCGTGTGTGCAGCCGTTAATTTGTCGGATTTTGTCACCAAGAACCAGATTTTGTCGGTCTTGCGTTTAGGAGATATGTGAGGATACGCTGTGGAGACTTTTCTACCTGGATCTTGAGAAAGGAAGGTCGTAGCGAAAATCTGATAACTCGTATGTGTAGCCGGTAGTTTGTCGGATTGTGTCACCAAGAACCAGATTTTGTCGATCTTGCGTTTAGGAGATATGTGAGGATAGGCTTACGACCTTTCGATCTCGAGATCCAGGTAAAAAGGTCTCCACAGCGCATCCTCACATATCTCCTAAACGCAAGATTGACAAACTCTGATTCTTGGTGACGAATTCCGACAAACTAACGGCTACACACTCGAGTTATCAGATTTTCGCTACGACCTTCCTTTCTCAAGATCCAGGTAGAAAAGTCTCCACAGCGTATCCTCACATATCTCCTAAACGCAAGACCGACAAAATCTGGTTCTTGGTGACAAAATCCGACAAATTAACGGCTGCACACACGAGTAATCAGATTTTCGCTACGACCTTCCGTTTTCGAGATCTGTGTGGCTCAGCTGTAGAGACGTCTCTACAGCTGCGCCACACGTATCTCCTAAACGCAAGCCCGACAAATTCTGGTTTTTGTGCGACAAATTCCGACAAATTATCGACTTCATCATGGCATAGTCAAAAAGTCAGATTTCCAACTTTTTTTTTGTGGCGCAGCTGTAGTCCGGCACGTGCCCACAGATAAACATTTTAAGGTCACATCTGCCTGCATACCTGAGTACTCTTCTGGAGCGTTCCTACGACCCGTGGTGTCACAGATCAGGCCGAGCCAGCACGTCGTGGGAACCGACGCGTCCGTTGACGTCTGCCGCGGCGCGCCGTCGTCTGCCCGATCCATCGGGTGTCGGTAACTTCAAAGGATCGGCGCGGCGCGGCGCGGAGCGTGGCCCGCCGGCGCCTGCCGCCCGTCGGCATCTGCCGTGCGTCACAGTAATGATATCTATCAGTACTGTAACTCGGCCGTCCTTGAAATACCTAATTACACCATAAGTCGGTTCATATTTCGAGAGTTATTGTTGTTTGAATATGACCCTTACCATCTTACGTACCTAACCAAAAATTATTATTTTTGAAAATGGACAAATATGAATGAATACAAATCTCATCAAACGATTAAATCCAATTTTTATGAGTTTTGTTTTTTATTAATTTTCGAAAATTAACATTTAGTGCTTAGGGTCATATTCAAACAACAACAACTCTCGAAATATACAACACAGCAATGAAATTTTAGATTCGTTTTGTAGATAACATCCTTGTGCATTCGAATTATAGAAAAATAACTAAGAATATTAAAATGAGGTGTATTTCACGCCTTCAAACCATCGCCAATTCAAGACCAAAGGAACTGTATAAAAAATATTTAAGGTACCTACTAATACTTAATCTTTTTTTCGGACTTTCCAGGCAGGTATTTTTTTTATCTGTGGATTAGTTAATTTGTTAATTAAATGTCATGTCAAGGTCAACATGTATAGTCTGACGTGCAGTTCACTGTACACATGAGGCACCTCAGGCCGTTCTTTTTTGGTCTATGTTGACCTTGAGACCGCCTTTATGCCCTGAGTAATAAATGTTGTTTTCGCAGTTTAATTGTATAACTTGATTGAAGTGCTGTCGTGTATCGTAATATTTTAGAATCCATATTATTATACGGTCTATCTTTACCGCGAAATCAATTTCTAAGCAATCAAATACCTTGGTAACCAAAACTAACGATGAAAACAAAAAACCAAAAAAATGCGAAAAACCTACCTACACATATTAAAAGAAGAAACAAATTAGCTTCGATTCCTTCTGAATGTACAGTGCCTTTGGTCTCGAAGTAGCGACAATTCAAAGGCGTGAAATACATCTAATTTTATCGACAAAAAGACCCACATGTTGGGGTGTCTATGTCTATGTTGGAATGGCCGCCATTTAAAACTTGACTTTTATCATACCTAAACCTACTGTATTTCACTATTTTATTAAACTGTGACGCCGCGCAGGGCGCGCGCCGCGGCAGGCGCCGGCGCGCCGTGGGAACGCTCCGCACAGGCCCCGGCGAGCCCCGGCGCGCCCCGGCGCGCCAGACGTTGTCGGTTCCCACGACCTGCGGGTAGACAGACGGGCTCGGCTCGGCGCGGCCCGTCCACAGGCAGGCCGTGGGAACGCTCCTTTCGAAGCTTAGTAAAAAAAACACATGTCATTGACACATACATTTTTACTAACGCCATCTATCGAGCCTACAGTTTTTTGTCATTGTGAAAAGCTCTCATTGAAAAGAACCAGGGTTATATAAATAATTAGTACAAAAGGTCTCCTACACCAGCGCCACCAAGCGGGGTTTGTATGACATCCTGCCATTAAGTTGAAAGTTTCATTGTTAGTGTTGTCTCTTTTTTTCCTCATCAATAGTAAATGACGAAACTATAGGCGTCTCTGAGTACGGCAGAAAGTTGTTTAATTTACATCGTGTCGTCATAATAACTCCAAGCTATCATATTCTTGTCGTAAGGCCGCTCTGTTGGGTTGTACAAGTGAGACCTCGGCGGTTGGTTCCCTGCCAGAGCGTTCACTATTGCCAACATGTCGGCTAGCAACTCTTTGGTTTTCTTCATCTAAAAACAAACTTTTATTTAACTTGAAATGAGAGACTTTCCAGGCAACGTTCCTTTAAAATCACCTAGATGGCGCTGTCCAATTTCCATGGCATTAGTATGAAAGACTTTGGTCAAATCATAATGTTTTGTACGATGGTACGGATGGTAGGTATTCTCTTTGATCAGACCTTTATACTGATGCCATGGAAATTGGACAGCGCCATCTAGGTTTTAAAGGAACGTTGCCTGGAAAGTCTCTCATTGGAGATAAACTTAGGCCGCCTACGCACCGACAGGTGCCTAGATTAGTGCCTAGCTAGAACCTAGGTATGTAACCAAGTAAAACGAACGTTCACGAATGTTCGCAACCGGCCGCACTGCGTGTTAGGTGTCTCGATACATCCAGACGACTAGGGTTATAGAAGCAAATTTGGTCAAGGGTGTGTTGGTGTGACCACGGGTCGGAATAAATTCCCCGTAGTCACACCGGTGTGGTAAAACGGTGTGACCACGGGTCGGTCGTGCCTAGAACGTATCGTAGACGCGAGGCTTACAACCAAAGACGAGACTAAAGCAACTCCTAACGACTAACCTTCCAGTGCGGTCACCAAGTAGCCTGGATATATCTAGGCATCTGTCGATGCGTTCGCGGCCTTACGGATTAGTCCTAATAGAACGGGACTACGCAATCATCGCGCGAGTAAGCGACGCGACCATCGCGTGATCGTGCGATGAATAGAAATACAACGCGAACGATCATGCGTGAATTAACGACGTAACCACAGCGCACCGATGACGCGACGCGTCTTATGACACCTATTCGACATCAAGTCTGCTAATGTTGTCGTCAAAATCGCGTTTCAATTGTTTGAATGATAATTCTTTTTGACACAGTTCTTGTTTCTTATACCCAAAACCGAAACACATTGTGTTTCTTAAGACCAAAGCAGACACACATTGTGTCTCGATTTTTGGTTTAAGAAACAAGAATTGTGTCAAAAAGCATTAGCAACATTAGCAGTTAACATTAGCAGACTTGGTCCCCTGTATGTTTGATCGTACGAACTTAGTTCGCTCGTATAACAGGGCTGGAAACCGGTTTCTAATTAACCAGGTTAATTTCGATCTCAAACAGGTTTTTTCGTAAGTGTTCACTCGGAGCGGAACTGATTCGCGAGCGATATTGCTTCTGGGATAAACCTGGTTAATTCCACGACGCGCGTGAGTAGTGCAGCGATATATTTTGTCTCTTTTTATCTGCGGGCGGGAACTTTTTTTAGTTGGAGTTGTCTTTCGTTTCGTTGCTTTGCATCGTGTGGGCGGAGCGAACAAAATCATTTTGGTATTAACCAGGTTTTGGGAGCGGAATCAAAACCAAAACGGTCTACGAGCTTAACCAGAAATAATACCGGTTTCGACGAGCAGAATCGAAATAAAAACGCTCTTTTCAAAATGTATAACTGTAATGTAAAACAATGTATAACAATATCTATAACATAATATAAAATGTAAAATATCTTGCATGTAATATAATAGGTAGTTAAATATGTGAATACACCTGCAAAGGTAAAACTTGGTGGAATTATACAAATAAATTAGCCTTAAGATCTGCTATGTATTGACCCTTGTTTATTTCACAATAAAGAATTGAATTGAATTATATGAAACTGCGCGAAACCTGGTTGCGAATTTTAACCAGGTTTTCCAGCCCTGCGTATAGATTTCAAACATTTTAGTCGCGCAACCGCATCGCACGAATGCCAATTAGGACACCTATTCGACATCAGTATGATTCGTACGACTAAAATTAGCATTTTAAATTTTTTATGAACAAAGTTAGAGTGTATATTTACCTGTACGTAAGCATCCAAATACTTCAGCGAATCCCACTGATCTTTATTCTTCACAATATGTTTATACACATGAGTCAAACCTTCCCTAGTTTTGTTTATATAACTGATTAAATAACCAAGCTTATAAAACTTATTCTGCTTATAAGCTTGGTGTATTGTAGAAATGACGCTCAATTGTGAATTAACATCGCCCATAGTAAATTTTGCTAGTTCTATTATTTTTTCTTTCACTGCCTTTTGTATATCTATGCTGGAATTATTAGTATTGTCATTTAAGTTATTATCAAGATTAGTAGATAGATTTGGTGTGTCGCTTAGATCTTCTCTGTCACTGTTTAAAGATCTCAGTTTATCTTTAATGAGTTCTTTTTGTCTTTTATCAGAAGTGGGAGTGTAAACTGGATTATTAAGCAATAAATTTAAATTTGGAATACCACTAGGGTCATCATTGGGACCGGTGTTTTTTATGGAGTATATGTCGAATGATTTCGCTTTGGAAATAAGTTCTGCACCGTTATTTGGAATCTGGGCGTCACTGACGGCGATGACTAATGTCACTGAAATTAAAAAGATAGGTTTGAAACCTGATTATTCGTACATCTGAATGTTGTATTTCCCACATCGGGATGGTGCTTGGCTTTCTCACCTGATGTTAAGTGACGATAAAGCCAAATAAGCGCTACACCCGGAATCCTCACCACTGAGGAACTGGCTATCTTACCTCTAACTGCCGGAACAACAATTTTTAAATTGTTATAATGGCGTCAGACTTAGGGAAGATGGTGGTAGCTAGCCAGGCGGACTTGAAATAAGATCTACCACCAACCAAGCCGAGCACAAAATGTACCTTTAACTTCCTCCTGGGAATCGAACCCGGGACCCCTGCATCTTACACGGGTGGGCGAACCACTAGACCACAGAGGCGGTTACTAACTTCTAAATTTTGTCGCTTCATAGAAAATTAAATGTCTTCATTGGAGCTTTAGATAAAATTTTTGGTCACCCATCCAAATAACAACCTTTGCAAAGGTTGCTTCACTTAAGGGAACTCGTTATTTGCTTTATTAATGTATTAAATACTCACTCAAAAACAATACAACGGCCATCTCACAGCAAATACTATTACCAACTACGACATACATACAATTACATGCATTACCATGTCAAATCGATTTATATAATAACACGTATTTCAATTATTTAATGTTTCTCTATAATAGTATAATTTTCGATTATCCTAAAATTACACGGTGCAACTTACAATCGCGTCTAAAAATACGTGAACAGTTAAGAACTTTGTCGCTCTAAAAGCTATTACTTTTTTGAACAGAGATCAATGAGTACTACAACAAAGTGACAAAGTTCTAAAACTGAATACATATTTTTTGACGTGACTGTACATAAATGCCTGATTTAAATTCATTTTAAAATGAAATAATAGAATTAAGATACGGTTCTAGGTTTTAGGAATGTGCCTGCAACTGAATTGAATTGTAGAAAGAGCCAATTAGTAGTTCTCGAGATATCCAGCTGTGACAGACAGACAGACAGACTGAGTCACACCATAAGGGTTCCTTTTTTACCATTTTGGTACGGAACCCTAAAAAGGTGCCGAAACGTCGGGAAAAAAATCTGACCAAATACCAACTAATGGGGAAGGCAACTGTCAAAATGGCGCTGCGTACGCTTATTCCACGAGAGCTATGAAAACAAAGGACTTTTACTTAAATAAATAGTTTTTTAGCTTTAAAATGATTAAATTATGTGTAATAGGGTAATAGGCTTTAAAAATGTTGGTACTTACAAATGTCCGAAAAATCTGTATATAGAAAAAAATTATAAATTCTGTAAGAATAAAAACGTCTTAATTTGGCTTTCAATTCTGGCATTTGCATTGTAGAATAGTCTTTTATATCCATTTTGGGTCAATGGATCTTTTTCGGTAAAAAAATACCACAAAATAAAAATACCTATTTTTCCATAGATTTGTTCTGAACGTCTACTGTCTTAGGAACAAGCGTACGCAGCGACATCTACAATTAGCTTTGCGTGTACTTTCAATAAATCCGCGCTAGTATCCGTTAAAACGTGTTTTTTTTTTAATGTCTAGTGAGCGCGTAAGCTTGAGAATTTAAGTCTATGGATGGGTTTTATTTTAAAAGGAATTCTCTATCTAGGCACCTATGAATTCCTTTAGTAAATTTTAGTGCATCGGTGTTGACCACATAAATAATTATTTTAGAAAATGTGTGGCAATGTGATATAAATCGCCAGGGATCACATTGAACTTGCATTGAAAATTACAACTAAGAAGAGAATTTCTCAAACTGTTTTGAAAAATCGTCTTTTTAATAGCTTTAATGTTTTCTTTTCTTTAGGGTGCCTGTCCATTGACGCGGAGCGAGGAGACGGAGCGGAGAAACGTGTTAATATTTTTAATGTTAATATAGGCTTGTTTTTGCCTTTAGGATTGCAGAGCGGAGATTTTATGCAATCCTATTTTATGTAATCCTCGTTTCTTCGCTCCGTCGCCAAGCTCCGCGTCAATGGACAGACACCCTTAAGGGTCTAAGGGGCCATCCATAAATTACGTCACACGTCAAGGGGGAGGGAGGGGGTCGACGAAGTGTGACATTGTGTGACAAGGGGGTGGGAGGGGTCCTAAATTTTGTGACATTACATTTCAAAATCATTTTAATTGAAATAAAACAAATTTTTGAACTGCTGTTTTAATTAAATAATTATTTCTAGACGTAAAATTGTAAAATATGTGACGTCACACTAGGGAGGGGGGTCCTCACAAATGTGACCAGCTGTGACAAGGACGGAGAGGGGGTCAAAAATCATAAAATTCGTGGGACCTTATTTTAGGATGGCCCCGCGGATCACTGTCTATTGTCAATCTATACTTAATGAAATCTTTAAATAACGATTTAAATCTTTGTTAAATAAAACACATTTTAGCTACAAACTAGTTTATTAAAAAAATATTAAGATAACATTTGGTTCTCTCATGATAATCCACGAATTAATAACCATCATAATATACTTAAATAAATAATACAAAACAACATTTCAATCTTGCATACAAAATAAAGTAATTAAAAAAACAAAGTAACTTAAACAAATCCTTAATTTTTTTTAGCTGTGTAATTAATTTCTACAAAAGCGTCATTTTAGAGGCGAGAGGTCGCTTCGCGGTCCTTCTCGCTCATACCCGTTTTGTAATAGGCTCTTATTATTCTAGTGAAGAAGTTATTTATACTTTATAAAAGGATTAGAACGACGAAAAGTGCCAAAGAACGCATAAATTGTCACTGCCTATTAGCATAGTGTGCCATGATAGATGGCAGTTATCCAGCGAACTAATATCTATGGAACAAGCATTCCGCTCAAAAAAATAGCATCATGCAAAATGACAACCAAGTGGGCGGGGCTTAAAATGCTGGCATTTCATAAAGCAACTGAATACTGGTTGCATAAAAGCGACCATAATCTGTATACTCCTTAAACAAAAACATATTTAATACTTTTTCGTTTAAGGCATCCATTACACGGTAGGTTTTGCTGTCAGTTTAACCACAGTCACGGCCTGTGACTGACGATTAACCTACCGTGTAATGTAGTGACTGATGGTTGCATGAAGTTGATTTCTTCTTTCCATCAGTCAATCAGTCAAACGTAATTCATGACTGATGGAATTTGACTGACGCTTGCATGACCATGTAATGGTTGCCTAAGTATGAATCTTTTTGCCTACTTTGCAACTTTTACAACATTTGACTAAATACAAACTGCAACTGTAAAGAACGCTAACGTCCGTCACCGGGCGCGTGGCTGGCCCGAATAAAAGCTATGCTGATTGTTATTTTTTAGTCCAGTGGTGCTATTTTTAAGCAATATTTGATTGCAATAACACTTCTATTGATTTTAGTTCGCTGCAGTTATCTCTTTGCATGGAGTAACGGATTTGTTTTAGCTCTCAGAACAGTAAAGATTTTAAAATATATCTAGTTGAGTTATTTCGCATCCCTCGCGTACTGGCTGTTATCGACCTCCTCTTCTTCCTCATCAAATTCCACTTCCTCGTCATCCACTGTGGCTTCCTAGAAAAGAAAAAGTATAAATAAATATTAATATTGGTTCCCCAGTCCCACATATGATTCGGCATTTTTTCTCATAAATAGAGAATCTCGTCACTTCATGATGTAAAATATTAATCAATTTCTTGATATTATATCGAATTATGACCATCTTAGAAAACTATCAATAGTAAAAAAAATCCTTAATATAATTTTCTAAACATAAAAAATACCTTAATAATGACCCCTCTTTTTGTTAGCAAAAATGACCACTTTATTTGTTTTAACTTAGCCAAAACTTGTTTTTTTCGCTAACCTAAGTGGCATACGCTATCTTAGTGTATGAACATTAGTGAAAAAATGTTTTAAAACATTAGCGTTTATGGTTGTTAAATTAACTAAGAAAATGTTAGTATGGAAAATGCAACTTCTTTAAAATTCTCCATACAAAACGCCGATTTCATGGGTGGGGCTGGGGACCTAATATTTATTATCCTCGTCAATTGGTAATGCGCTGGAACCTTGTCACATTAACATCCACGTTAAAGTGATCCGCAACTAAAAATGTCATGACACTAGAAAATTCTAATAGGTAATCAAATATATTAATTAATGAATTATTACTTTCAATAAGATAGGGTCTAGTTGGGTCTAGGTATATAAAAAAAATCCAATTGTTTTTCGTTTTCAAGGTTAAAATCATGGCCGCCAGGCGCATTGCCAATTGACGGGCATAGTATTTATTACTAGCTTTCCGCCCGCAGCTTCGCCCATGTGGAGTAGGTACATATCGTGCGGGCAGAGACCGTGCCAACCGTGCCCAGCAGTGGGATAAAAAGTATCCTTTGTCCTTCACCAAGAGTATTATCTATTCTGTGCCCAAGGTCCCAATCTATATCCGTACCCGTCAAAATCGGTCCAGCGCGGTCTATGCGTTAAAACTTGACTTTGAAGTAGGTAGCTAAAGATTAAATGCAGTAAAAAAACAAGCCTACAAATATTAAAATGACAGTAGTGTGTGGTTAAGATTGCTGAAAAAAGGTTTATTACCATTTAAGTACGGTCAGCAGCACATCAAGCTATACAAAACTGTCAAAAATCTCCAGTGAATTTTGAACCTTAAACCATTTTTTAAAGTTTAAAATTGATTGAGAAAATTTGACACTTTGTGGAAGCCCAGCGTGCCGTCTACTGTACCTATTTAATAACAATTTGTTTGCTGTGTACATTTAATACAGTCGTTTCGTACGATACTTTAGTATTTAGTAGTCAGTTTAGTCGTAGTATTCGGATTAAAAAAATGTTTTTATGTTGTAAAGAATTAATGAATAAATTCTCACTTGATACTGCTGGTATTCCGAGATGAGGTCGCTCATGTTGCTCGCAGCTTCCGTGAACTCCATCTCGTCCATACCCTCGCCCGTGTACCAATGCAAGAACGCCTGTAGATCAGATAAATACATATTGATTTAAAACTCATACAAACTACTCAAAATGTTATAATGGATAAAACATTGAGGTCCCAAATGCGAGCCTTGGAGAACACCAGATAGGTTTCCCAAAAGGATCAATTTACTTAGTAAGAGATAGGCTTACTAAAGATTTATTGCCTAGATATTTCTGTTAAATGCCGGGAAATGACAACAGTTGCCTAGTAACAGATCCATAGCCTATCTCTACTGAAGATAGATTATTGAAATTGGCCGTAAGTCTGCAAGTCAGTCTATTTTCTGTTTATAAAGCAGGTAGCTATATGCCAACTGAAAAAAAGATACCATTAATATCAGATATTGATACCATTGATTAATTGATAGCAGAATCAGATGACTGAATGATGTGAATGATCTTGTCAAAGACCTTACCAAAGTTTTCACTTCTCAAGCTTACGCGCTCACTAGACATGAAATAAAACACTTTTTAACGGATACTAGCGCGGTTTTATTGAAAGTACTTTGGTATTTGGTTTGATTTTTGGTTTTCCCGACGTTTCGGCACCTTTGCAGCTGCCGTGGTCACGGGGGACTGACTATAGTTAGGGAGGCGAGGTAGCTAAATGGCGTAATTCAACGGCGCCGTCGAGACCTATCAAAATCGAAAGATAAAATAATTTCGAAAAGAAAAGCTCGTATGGTAAAAACCATTTTAGCGGTGGGTTTGGCGTGTACGGTTTTTCAAAAATGTAAAAAAAAAACAGTTACTTGGGCATTCTCGAGCGCGTCAGATATTCATACTACGTATGCCCCAAGTGCCTCTGATAACAACGGTATACTAATCTGCCGGTTTGCGTGGTGGGGGTAGGCATATAAAGTAGTCAAAAATGCAAAAAAAAATTTACTCGAGCGCGTCAGATTTTCGGAAGGGGTGTTAAGTAGGCCCCAAGGAAGCTCCCTTTAAAAAAACTGACGATTTCGGCGTGACCATAAGTTACGATGAATTTTTGAAAATGCAAAAAAAAAAGTTTTTTTGAAATACTCGAGCGCGTCAGATTTTCATAGGGGAGGTTTATCTCGGTATCCTGAAAGCATATTTTCTTAATCTGACAAAAATGTTGGTGTGTTCTCTTAATCTGACCGGAAAGGTTTTTTGGTTTTTTTTTTCCTTTCTTTCTCCTTGATAGAACGGGGAATTTAAGAATGACAGCGAGTGCGGGGCGGGGCTACAGGGGAGAAAGTTTCCAGCACATTCGAGAAATATACCGTCGGGTCTTTTCTCTCTCTTCAAACGGCGTCATACTGAGGGCACATAGGTCTACGGTAGGGGACCATAAACATATATATATATATATATATATATATATATATATACATTAGGGTGTACCGAAAATTCCCTTCTACCGCTTCTTTCCCCACCATTAATGTCGCGAAATAAAGGAAAAATACTGGTAGGACGGCATATTTCCGCGAAGCGCTCAGTCTGTATTACATGTTTATGGCAAATTCCTCTTTTTTGCTTCAATTCTTCACTTCGTTTTGCTTACGGTACGTCCAAAAAACAATTTGAGGATCAACAGGCTATTGAATAATATACATACATGAAACTGTACATGTTAATAATACTTTTGTATACAGATACGCGTAACTTTTTCCGAGTTTTCAAGATATACTCAAAAAACCGGGAATTTGAGTTTTTATGATGCTTCAAGTCAAAAAGTTTTAACTTTGGACAAAAATGTAAAGAGACCTTTTTTGTGTAAAATAAAATTATCTTTTTTTGTTTATTTAAACTTTTTTTTTGTAAAATGTATCGTTCGCGACTTATATGCCGCAACGCGTTTTTCGGAAGACGAAATGGCTCCTCCACACTCCCATGCGGAAACCGGCAGATTTTGTATTTTTAGTACGTTTTAGATTATATTCTTCAAATTTTTACTAATCTGATCGTCTATCCTAGGCGCGCGTCACTACATATAGAGCTAAATACTTTACAAGGTTGTTCTATTAGGTCCAAGGTATCTCTCATATCTTAAACTGCCACGCTCGAGTATTACCGAAAATTCCCCTATTCGCCTCCCTAACTACTAAATACTAAAGTACTTTCAATAAAACCGCGCTAGTATCCGTTAAAAAGTGTTTTATTTCATACCTTACCAAAGTCTTTATATTATAAAGTTTAGGAGTACACCATTGTCAAGGACAAACTGCCTCGCCATAAAACACCTCCATAAATCGCGGTCAACCGAAATTTCCAGTCCCATTCTTTATCTGCGCGGGTAGTACATATGTTACCGGCAATGTGTATAATCCGGCATTGTATACAATGCCTAGGCATTGTATACAATGCCTAAAACGATCAGGCAATGTATGAAATATAATTCATTTTATACTTTGCCTAGGCATTGTATACAATGCCTGCTGGTCCACCGGCAATGTGTAAAATAAGTATATTTCTGTTGTCTGTTATAAAAAAATAACCTCGAAATTTAAGGCTCACGCTCCGCTGCGCTTCGCGCTCGCCTTAAATTTCTAACCTATACGCGGGACCTACAGGAGTGAAGCAGGTTCGATTCCAAACTCAAATTTCTGTTGTCTGTTATAAAAAAATAACCTCGAAATTTAAGGCTCACGCTCCGCTGCGCTCCGCGCTCGCCTTAAATTTCTAACCTATACGCGGGACCTACAGGAGTAAAACAGGTTCGATTCCAAAGAGCCCCCCTCGAGCCCCCCTCCAGCCCCCTCGAGCCCACCTCGAGACCCCCTCGAGCCCCCTCGAGTCCCGCTCGAGCCCCCCTCGAGCCCCCTCGAGCCCCCCTCGAGCCCCTCTCGAGCCCCCCATCGAACCCTCCTCGAGCTTTCCCCGAGCCCCCCCTCGAGCTTTCCTCAAGCCCCCCCCCCCTCGAGCTTTCCCCAAGCCCCCTCGATCCCCCCTCGAATCTATTCTCGAAAATCTTTTTATTATACACATTGCCGGTGGACCAGCAGGCATTCTATACAATGCCTAGTCATTGTATACACTGCCTAGGTAATGTGTGAAATAGATATCAATATTCATTATATTTCATACATTGCCTAAAAGGGCCAGGCATTGTATACAATGCCTGCATTTCATACATTGCCGGTAACACATACATACTTTAATTAAAGCCGCCTGTGTGTTTCGCCCACCCGTGTAAGACGCAGGAGTCCCGGGTTCGATTCTCGTGAGGGGGGTACATTTGTACTCGGTTTGGTTGGTGGCTTATTTCAATTTCGCTTGGTTAGCTACCACTATCATACCTAAGCTAAATCTGACGCCATAAAAACAATTTGAAAAATGTTGTGTTCCGGCAGTTAGAGGTAAGATAGCCAGTTCCTCAGTGGTGAGGATCCGGGTGTAGTGCACTTCCTTCGGCCTTATCGTCACTTAGCATCAGGTGAGGTGAAGACCAAGCATTAACTCGGTGTGCATAAAAAAAACTCACCCGTCTTCTAAACATGGCCGTGAACTGCTCGGAGATGCGTTTGAAGGTCTCCTGTATGGCGGTGGTGTTGCCGATGAAGGTGGCGGACATCTTCAAGCCTCGCGGCGGCACGTCGCACACGGCCACCTTCAGGTTGTGAGGGATCCATTCTACGAAGTAGCTGTGGAGTTTAGAGGGTATTATTATCTTGCTGTTTTGTAGATATAGTAGTGAGTAATGTTATTATGTACAGATGTAGTCAGCCTGGCGCAACTCTCTCAGTAAAAACCGATCTATGAAACGGAAGCGAATTTTTAACCCGTCTAAGTTTGAAAGAACGTTGACAGTATTCGAATTTAGGCGTATTATACTTCGCCCCATCAAAGAGTATTCTATCATCTTTGACCGTTTTACCGCCAATGCCGTTTAACGTTTCTTTTTTGTTTGTTTTCGTTGAATTCACTTCCGTTTCATACTCACGCTTTTTGTATGACACTCCCGACTCTTATAACGCTAGTTATTTTTAAATTCTCTTTGGATGTAGTCAGCGAACTAAAATCTATGGAACAAGCAATGCGTTCAAAAAATGGCACCACACGAAAAGTACAACTAAGTGGATGGAGCTAAAAATGCTGGCAATTAGTTATGCAGCACAAAGCGTCTCAGCACTGGTTTCTTTATTAGCGACCATAATTTGTATACTTATAGATATTTTCTATACTTAAACGAAAAAATCTGATACGTTATTTCAGCATATTTTTACTGCCTTCTTTGCGTCTTTTACACCATTTGACTACACAGGACGTCATTTCTAATAAACTTTCTCTTTCTCTCTTTTCTCTACAATACAAACTGCAACAACTGGCTGGTCCGACTAAAGCTGAGCGGGTTGTACTTTTTCGGCTTCGTAGTGCCATTTTTAGGGTTCCGTACCCAAAGGGTAAAAACGGGACCCTATTACTAAGACTCCGCTGTTCGTCTGTCTGTCTGTCTGTCACCAGGCTGTATCTCATGAACCGTGATAGCTAGAAAGTTAAAATTTTCACAGATGATGTATTTCTGTTACACTAGTACTCTGCCATTGCCGGTCCCAAGCCCGGATGAGAAAAGAGGAGGGTTTGCATGGAGAAGAACGACCCAGCTGTAAAAAAAAAGTTCAACGCCGAGCCTCGGGCGGCGGTTAACTAACCCGACTTTATACGCATCCTTGCGTAGTCCGGCTCACAATAGCCGTGAGGTCCTAAATTACCTCTAAAAGATGGCCGTGGAAGGAAGTGGGTGCCCACCACGCGTACAAACCCAAGAAAACCCCTCAATGAATAGTACAAATAAGAGAGCGATATTGGTGGACGACCCGACTAACAATCGGCGCCATTTGGTTACCGGGCCGAATGGTGTGAAATTGGCTACCGAAGCTGCTTCTGAGACGGACCACCAGGTCTCAGATAGTGGAAATACTACTGGGGAATCTAAAAGGAATATCTCAATCCGAGAACACCGACGGATTGCAACATGGAATGTCCGCGGACTACTGGCTCCGGGTAAATTGGACATTGTGGAAAAAGAAGCCGACTCGCACAAATTGACCATATTGGGAATAACTGAGACGCACATGAGAGGGCAAGGACACCAAAAAACCTCTAACGGGAATACCTTATATTTCTCAGGTCCCATGGACACCAGCGCCAATGGAGTTGCCATATGGGTGACACAACACCTGAACAACCATGTAATAGGCTATAACCCGGTCAGCGACAGAATTATGACTCTCAGACTGAATACACGCCCCTGTACTTTAAACATCGTCGTGATATATGCCCCAACATCAGCTGCTAAAGATGATGTCATCGATGACTTTTACACCTTGCTGGAATCAACACTTTCCAAAATACCAAATCGAGAGATAACTTTAATGATTGGAGACTGGAACGCAAAAGTGGGCAGAACAACATTGGATGACCACATTAGAGAAACTGTTGGGAAATATGGTCTTGGTGATAGAAACGAGCGGGGAGTGAGACTACTGGAGTTCTGCATTGACAGAAAATTTACTGTAATGAACACTTGCTTTCAACATCATCCAAGACGTCTTTATACGTGGAAGTCTCCTGGGGACCGATATCGCAATCAAATTGACTACGTCATGATAAATAGCCGTTGGAAAAGCTCGATTTCCAACGTGAGAACATACCCTGGCGCGGATTGCGGATCCGACCACTGTCTCCTTATAGCCAAATTTGCTCTACGTCTAAAAGCAGTCAAGAAAGCTCCGCCGTTAAGACCACGTACTCTACAACCGTCCGAAAAGACAATATTTTGTAACGACTTCAACAACGCAATAACGAAACAACCACCACCCGCAAATGCGAATGCAAATGACCAGTGGAACCACCTTAAAGACCTCATATGGAAAACGGTAGATAAAGTCACGAAAAACCGCCCGCCATCCAATCGCAGACAAACGTGGCTCTCCGCGGACACCTGGACCAAAATTCAAGAGCGTAAAGATCTGAAAATATCAGGTTTAACTAACCAAGAAGATCGTGATACATACTCGGAGCTCAGCAGAATAATACAACAACTATGCCGTCGCGACAAAAACAACTTTGTGGAGAACATCTGCCAGGAAATTGAAGTCCACGCGCAAAAAATACAAAGTTCAGATCTCTTCAAGAAAGTCAAGCTTCTCTCGAAAAAGAACAAACCTAAAGCGTGGGTGGTTGAAGACGAGAATGGAACCCGACTTCAAGATTTGGACGCTATTGCAGAAAGATGGCGTGAATATTGCGAAGACCTCTACAAGAACCCTCATGATTCTACGCAATCGCGCAGGCGAATAGCTTGGGACGACACAAACTTAGAACCTCCCATACTTTTATCTGAAGTTACAGCTGCAATTTCTGCGCTCAAAGAGAGAAAAGCACCCGGACCGGACCAGTTAACAGCTGAGATTATAAAAGCAATGGGAACGGCTGGAGCAAACGCGATACATAAAATATGCGACAGTATCTGGCGTACGGGTGAATGGCCCGACGACTGGGCAAAATCAATCATTCTTCCTCTGCACAAGAAAGGCTCTACCTTAAAATGTGAAAACTACAGAACTCTAGCCCTAATATCGCATGCCAGCAAAGTTTTGTTACACATCATTAATAACAGAATTCGTTATTTTCTTGACTGGCAAATACCACAAGAGCAGGCTGGTTTTGTCAAAGGCAAGGGGACTCGCGAACAAATCTTAAATGTCCGCCAACTGATCGAAAAGTCCTACGAATTTAACACTCCTATGATCTTGTGTTTTATTGACTACAGCAAAGCCTTTGACTGTGTAATTTGGTCAACCCTGTGGAAAGTACTAAAAGAACTTGGAGTACCTAAACACCTAGTGGCACTGATTCAATCACTCTACCAGAACAATCAGGGTGTTGTAAAGGTCGAAAGAACGTCATCGGAACCTTTTATGTTTGGAAAAGGAGTAAGGCAGGGTTGCATCCTGTCCCCCATTCTGTTCAACGTATACGGAGAATACATCATCAGACGAACTTTTGAAAACTGGGAGGGTGGCGTCACCATAGGTGGCACTAAAATTACTAATCTCCGATACGCCGATGATACGACTCTTTTGGCTTCGAATGAAGCTGAAATGATAAGCCTCCTTGACAAAATGGAAAGAATTAGTGGGGAGCTCGGCCTGAAAATCAACCACTCCAAAACTAAGCTGATGGTAGTAGACCGCACCAACTCACTCCACATGACGGGCGCTTTGCCCGTCGAAAAGGTAGATGAATTCATTTACTTGGGTGCTACAATCAGCAATACGGGTTCTTGTGAAAAAGAAGTCAGGAGGCGTATCGGTATGGCCAAGAGCGCAATGTCCCAACTGCAGAGAATATGGAGAGACCGGAACATATCTCGAAAAACAAAGATTAGATTGGTTAACTCTCTTGTGTTTTCCATCTTCAGCTACGCCTCGGAAACGTGGACATTAAAGAAGGCAGACCGAGATCGCATTGACGCTTTTGAGATGTGGTGCTGGAGGAGGATGCTACAAATACCATGGACTGCATTCCGAACAAACGAGTCTATTCTTCGAGAGCTCAACATTAAAACCAGGCTATCCACTTCCTGTCTCCAAAGGATCCTGGAATTCTTCGGTCACATCGCCCGAAAAGATGGACACAACCTCGAACAACTGATGGTCACTGGCAAGGTCGATGGCAAAAGACCGAGAGGTCGAAGCCCAACTAGGTGGTCTGACCAAATCCGCTCGACGCTGAACACCAAGCTACACGATGCACTCCATGAGGCTAAGGACAGACAGCGATGGCGGAGCATCGTCAAAGAAAAATTAACTTCCCATCGGGGGATTCACGACCCTCAGTAATGAGGAACACGACGCGAGGAGGAGGAGGAGGGAGGTATTTCTGTTGCCGCTATAACAAGAAATACTAAAAACAGAATAAAATTAATATTTAAGGGGGGCTCCCATACAGCAAACGTGATTTTTTGCCGTTTTTTTGCTCGATATTAATAACGACGGCAGGTAGACAGTTGAAATTTTCACAGATGGTGTATTGTTGTTGCCGCTATAATAACAAATACTATAAACAGAATAAAATTAATATTTAAGAGGGCTCCCATACAACAAACGTATTTTTTGCCGTATTTTGGTACGGAATCCATCGTGCGCGAGTCCGACTCGCATTTAGCCGGTTTTTTAAGAAATATTTGTTTACAATTATACTTCCATAAATTTTAGTTCGCCAAGAGACTGACCGGACATCTAGCTAGTGTATTCTTGATCAAGAGTTTATTGTGTGTCGTGTCCCTCACCTGGAGTTCTTGTTCTGTATGTCGCGGACCTGCTCGTCGACCTCCCTCATGGACATGCCGCCGCGGAAGATGGTGGCCACGGTGAGGTAGCGGCCGTGGCGCGGGTCCGCCGCGCACATCATGTTGCCCGGGTTGAACATCTGCCACACAATACATATAACTACTACCCTACAGAAAGGACACTCCGCCCCGCAATCAATTACCTCACCCCACCGCGCGAATTCGTGTGCTCATTTAGTTGTATTGTGTCCTATTCGCCGTTATTCGAAGCCTTGGTAAACAGATTTGAGAATAGCGGAGCCTTTCCGTTTCCCGTTCAGCATCATTATTATAGGTCTATCTTACCAAATTACGTCACATCCGCATCCGTATGACGTCATACCTCACCCCACCATGTTCATCAGGCCGCCATTGCGGTTTCCCGCGCTCATTGGCGTCCTTTTTTCGCAACCGTTCACATCTAGTCAAACGCTGTTAGCGTTCGAAATTTAAAAAATTTCCTAAATAGGTCAAACGCTGTTAGCGTTCGAATTTTAAAGTTTTCTAAAGTAGATCAAACGCTGTTAGCGTTCGTGAAATTCTTAATTCAAATTTAGATTTTATGTGGCATATTTTTTTTTTTATTTTCGGTTATTGAAAATGCGAGTGCCTAGAAATTTTAAAACCATACGTAAAATCAGTGTTAGTTGGGTCCGACTCTGTGTAGTCTCCGTTTTCGTCGTCATATTCGCGGAGTAGCAGAGAACGAGGGTGAGAGCATGGATCTACAGCAAATACGAGTACGACGCAGGATTTGAATTGAATTGAGGTAACGAGTCGCCATAAGGTCAGTGAAATTTTTCCATATTTTATAATGGTATGATTCTACCCACGATATGTTGAAAAATATTTTCTGTTAATTCTTACATTCGTTAAACTGCCGTACATGATTTTTATTCGCTTTTGGCCTATGATCTGCTAAAAAGGTTATAATTTTGACAAATTTAATGCTTATGAAAATTTTTACGTTACGGAAAACATGTTTCGTAAGATTCCTATTCATTGTTGGTAAAGCTATATTGTGTTGAATGTGAGCTGAGCACACAAATCCTTGTGTTCCTCAAAATATGAGAAAGTGTATGCTGCTTGGATCCTGGCGCCATCCTGGCGCTATCCTACATTTCGTTTGACTCATAATTTTACTTGACCAGTGATGAGATTAACCATTGCGCCCTATTTTATTTAGAGATGTTGTTTAGCCGTACTCGTTTGAACGAGCGTTCAAGTTTTTTTTTTGAGAAAAGCTACTGCTTTGCGAATCTGAATAGTGATACGTAACGAGGCGCTTTGAACAAGAATAAGTATTCAGTGGTTTTGCAAAAGAATGTTGCCTTTATATTGGTGTTTAATAAAAATATTTAAACAGTCGGATATTGGCATGATTGCGGAATATTACAACAATTGATGGCGTATTTGATGCAGCGACAGTAAACGATATCAATGCGCAAAATGACTCGGGTTTAATTCCCAGTAAAATGAGCGTAGGTACTTTTCTTGTGTATAAATAAAAATGAATGCTTTATATTTGCTTTCTATGCTTTCCAAAACCATTCATTTGATTGTGATGAAACTAAGGACCGATTGTCCTGGCCCAAAATGTTCGTGTTTTGTGTGTTCCTTTGATTAAATAAATGTGTGGTATATTAAGCTTGTCGGGTACGGCTAGTTATTAATAAAATAAATTGTAGTAACTGTTTTAAATAACTTGAAATATATGTTTAATTGTTGACAATTCAAAAGTTTATCATAGTAATAAGATACTTTCTATTATTATTATACCCTTCGGTTCCAGCTTGTTCCGCAACTGGACCGAGGAAGGTCTATCGGCTGCTCCTGGCACCGTTGACACAAGTTTATGAAAAGTTGTATCTACGTAAATTAAAACATGCTGTCTACTCCCTCTATGGTAGTAAGCTCCACATGTTGAGAGCTGTGTGAGTTGTAACAATATTTTTAATATGGATTCATCCGGTTGCTTCTGAGCACCGTTGATTGATACTTTGATATGAACTCTGGCGGTCACTCCTGATAGATACCGTTGATTAAGTGTCTTACCATTTAACATAAATTCGGTCGCCCTCTGATGGGCACCGTCATTATAGTTATGTAATGTCAATAAATATATTTACATTCGATAAACATTTATTATGGTTTTAACATAAATTCGGCCGGTCGGTCCGGAGCACCGTCGGTTGATGTTTATACAAATTATTTCGGTTGTTTTTGATGAGCACCGTCCAGGCACAACTCCTTTTATCTTATTATTTTAGTTAATTATTATGTTTTAACACTTACCTTAATCCCTGAGGGAGAGTGACTTAAAGGGGATCATCCAAGATATTCTCGTACTTCTAGTGGGCACCATGAATGAATGTATGAATGAAATAAATCTTTATTTACATAAGCTCCATGTTTTTAACAACCACTAGTTGCTGCTTACAGAACAACCAAAAGGATTTTGAAAGGTTCTTTGGGGAGTAAGTTATTAATATTATTTTTTATAACCGTGGGCCTGTGGCAACAAGTTATTTTGATTGAAATATTTCAATCAATATATTTTCCTGTTATTTAAAATGTTTCTTTATTAAAAATATCGAACCGGCTGCAAAGTCCGGGTGTCGCAAAGGAGGTTCACCAACAGTTGCGTTCTGGTGCTTCACTGGCCGCTGCCGTGGCACACACTTTATTTTGCCGTTTTGTGATCAAAAGGTCACAGTTTTAATCTAATTTATTTATTGTATCCCTCTTGGCTACACTGTAACCAAAATAACTGTAGCAGATATTATGTTTTGTTTGAAAATTTTATACATATTCATTTGTATTCTTTGAAGACTGGTATTGTCTCATGAGTCCGATGACAGGTCAGATATCCTAGCTAGTTTTAGTTAAGTGGTCACTGCAATTGGTTGTGCCTGTTTTACATTTTAAATTTTATGAAAATTTAAGTCTGATGATGTTGGCTTTATTACAAAGTGTATTGATAGCCGATTTGACGGGGGCGTGTAATGTGTGTGTACATAAATACATAAGTGCTAGTTTTTATTGTACTTTGACCAAGTAGTTATTTACATTAATAGATATGAATTTAAAAATCACTTTCACATGTTTATTTTTTGTGTTGTAAACCCTATTAAATTCGTGGGGGAATCTCGATTTTACTTAGACCTCGATTGAATCATTCTATATTTGGATTATAATCATAGGTGTAGATAACAAGTTAACGTTTTGTTATACAACTACTTAAGTACTTGTTGAATATTTCAGTAGAATATGAAAACACTTCTATTTAGCTACCATAACATGAACCATATTCTGGAAATAACTTAAAAATAATACACTTAAGCACTTTGACATTAGTCAGTTGTTGTAAACACTGCCGCTCTGATGTTATATTGGTTGGTGTCTGCGAATATACTTTCCTAATCATGGGGAAGCACTGGCAACCTGCTCTTGTTTATTTATCCGGGTGATGATACATGATTTGTTAGATAACAGAGGTAATTTTCTTGGTGGATGATTCCAAAGTATTTATGTAATTTTAATGGAATAATTAAAAGCAAGTATATTAATTGTAATTAATTATTATTACTATTATTGTTGATATGCAACATTTTTGCTATATTGTTAGAAATTCAAGTTTAAAACGAATATAAAGTTGATGCTGCGTGCAGCTTTTCCAAGGGCCATTGAAACCATGACATTTAGAAACTTGATTGTTTTAAATTTTCTTTAAATATTTATTTTATAGATTGATAAAAAGAAATTATTTTATTTACTTACCTTTACCTATAAAAAACGAAACTTTGTCAACAGAAAGTAAAGACATGTTGAAATAATTAAAGTCATATTTCTTTACTAAATAATTATTTCTTTCTTTATGCAGTACTGTCATATTTGTTCTTTTAATACATCTTTTAAGTTTATATATTTTAGTCTTTACCTAGTATTTTGATTCCCAATGTTAAGATGTTATTTAATTTTGCGATGAAAATCAAAAATGTTACAGTTAAGTGTAGTGGGTACTTACTTACCTAAATAAGTATCTACATACTTACCAATTTATTTATTTTTTGTTTTTGTTTTGGACTAACACAGCTGCGGTGTGCTGACCAATCGAATACTAAATGTTTTATTAAGTGTAAAAATTCAAATGGCCTAAATATAAATGTTAATTAACATTCGATAGCAATTTATATAACACTAACATCTGACATTAGATAGCAATTTATGTAACACTAACATCTGACATTAGTGCTTGTTTCGAAGTTTATGTTAAATGCAGACAAACACTCTAGCTAGCTAGTCGGCCTAAGTGTGTAACACCAAAGGTAAGCCTACCTTTGGCTTGAATACGACGTATAACGTTTATTTTTGGGTAGGTATTAGTTGAGTTCAGTTCGCATAAAAGTAATAACTTTGTGACCGCGTTGACAAAGATTTATTTAATTATGATATCCAAATCCAGTTAGGGATTTTATAAAGATATTTTTTTTGCAGAGCAAAAGCTCAAAGATTTAGTAAGGTTTGTATCTTGAAGTGAATTAATTGTGCAGCAATTGACATCACATTTGTAATAAAAGAATCTGCGAAGAAAACGTTGTTTTGTCCAAGATTATTTTGAAGTAGGCGATCGACGCGATTTAAGCTGAGATACACTGTCAGCCAGCAGTCATATCAAACGATAACACGACTAAAATATTATTAGATAATTTATGTTAAATAATTACCTTAGTAAAAAATTAATGTGAATTTATTTAAAGCTGATCTGATTTGTCAATGGACTTTATTTCAGTTTTAATTGTTATTTTTTTTTGTATTATTATTATCATTATTTTCTTCCCTTTCCTAATTTAAAGAAAGCTTTCTTTTGATCTAAATTAAAATAAATTTTAAGAGAAATAAACTATTTATGATTATTAGAGTGTCACATTGGCGTCCTGTCCCTGTTCACCAGGCGATAACAAACAATGTCTCAAATCTGTTTACCAAGGCTTCGAATAACGGCGAATAGGACACAATAGGAGCGTTTGACCTACCATTAAAACGCATATTGTGTCTGAAGCCTTATTCGAAGCCTACCTTCAAGGGCTGCCTGGTATGCATTTAATGCTCAATAGTTGTAAAGTATTTTTCAGATTTTGAGACTGCAATGAGCGCGGGAAACCGCAATGGCGGCCTGATGAACATGGTGAGGTGAGGTATGACGTCATACGGATGCGGATGTGACGTAATTTGGTAAGATAGACCTATAATAATGATGCTGAACGGGAAACGGAAAGGCTCCGCTATTCTCAAATCTGTTTACCAAGGCTTCGAATAAGGCTTCAGACACAATATGCGTTTTAATGGTACGTAAAACGCTCCTATTTGTCAACGTCAACTTATTTTGATACTCAAACATTGACGTGCATATATTTACATTGGACAGGCTTATGTCAAACTGTTTTTGTGCCTATTTGATTACCGCCATGTTGGCGCTGTAGGACGTAGCGTGAGCATAGCGTGCGTACGTGGTACTAAAGTTTGAAGTCTGGAGAAACCATCACGTCAATCATTTTTATATTGTACGTCAAAATTAGTTCTTTAGACGCACGCTAGTGGCGTTTCAAATAGGCACAAGAACTTTGCTGTCAAAACATACAGACAGCCTGTCCAGTTAAATAAAAAAAAAATGTTTCATGTCAGTGTACTCAAAGCAATGCGTCGTAACTTTTTAGTCGTGTTTGTCAACTGTCAAATTATTTTGATATTCAAAGCGATGCGTTGTAACTTTATTTACTTTCGAATTATAAATTGAATGCCGAATCATACAGTATAAACTGCACGTAGCCCTAGAGTCTAGGGCTACGTGCAGTTTTTACTGTATGATATAATATACACACGCAACTGTGTAAGTAAGTCTAGGGCCTAGACTTACTTACACAGTTGCGTGTATACAAAAACGTCATCTGTTTATTGTGGTGCGATTGTATGGAGTGTCCAGGATATACATCTACCCGACACGTAACACACACTACAATAAAGAAACACACAACAACACAACAAGATAAAGATTGGACATCATGTTTTCGCTTTTCTTAGAAATTACATTGACATTTACTTCTTTACAATAAAGTTAAAATTGTAAATAACTTTTAGAGCCAAACTAGGTACTTTTTGTTAATTGTCTTTGTTATGTAATGTATATAGACGATTGTTTCCGATGTTATCTTGAAGTACTTTACAAGACACCAGTCAATTTTCATACAAACGAGATATTTTGAAGCCTTGGTTCTCCGCCAAGGTTTGACCTAGCTGTGATCTGATGATGACCATCCAGGAAGTAAATACAGGAGATTCAGATCACTATACTGACCCAACTGATCTGATCAGCATTCTAAGAGATATAAGAATATGTTTAAAAAAACTGCGAAGTTAGCATAAAAATGTATAAAAATCCTGAAACTGAAAACTGCAATCCTTATATCTCTTAGAATGCTGATCAGATCAGTTGGGTGTGTATAGGGATCTGAATCTCCTCCATTGACTCCCTGGATGGCCATCATCAGATCACAGCTAGGTCAATCCCTGGCGGAGAACCAAGGCTTCAAAATATCTCGTTTGTATGAAAATTGACTGGTGTCATGTGACCGCCACTATATGCAAGAATTGTAGTATGGGAAAGAAGGATGGTATGCAACTTGTATGAAACCCAAATGGAAGATTACTTCAATAAACTCACTTGACTCATCAGCTCTTGCACAGATTGCGGTCTGTAGTTGAATGAATTTCTGGCTGTGAGGGGCGCGAATCCTGTAACATTGTAAAATATCATTAGAAAAATGTATACTTACACAATATTGAAATGGGCACTACACAGCTTATCAGACATTGTGTTGTTATAGTAGTAGGTAGTAGTAGTGAAATTAAAACTTTATTGTATTGCATCAAAAATGGCGCGCTCCGCACCACAGACCATAAATATTATATACAATGATCCCATACGACCCAATAAATTAAAAAGTAAAAGAGTGCTGTAAAAATTTAATAACTTATTTTTCAATACAGTTGCTCGAAAATGTGAGCTTACATGACAGGCCAGCGTGCGGTAAGTTGATTTTACCGCACGCCGTGCGTTTTTGTTTACGGTTTAGTACAGCGTGCGGTAAGTTGATTTTACCGCACGCCCGCGCCGTGCGTTTTTGTTTACATACGTTTTTTTTAATTTCTACTAGCTTTCACCCGCGACTTCGTCTGCGTGGACAGTAGAAAAATATAAGAACCAGTTTAAAATGACCTCTTTAGTGTATGAAAGCTAGTACTACGGAGAGTTCAAGCTGTTTCCCTGGTTCCACCCACCTGAATTTAATGAAACATAGCTTAGATTTTAAGTTGGACCTTAATTTACTAAACTGTGAAAAGCCCATCAAAATTCTTTTAGCGGTTTTTGCGTAATACGCGCACAAATATTTAAAATTTATAGTTTTATTATATGTATTGATTACAATTTTAGTAATACCTATAATGTTTTCTCGCAAATGTATTGAAAAACGTAGTATGGCACACGGTTGTTAAGGTTTTTTAAAACTCGTGACGATTATAAACCCTCGCCTGCGGCTCGGGCTTATAAAACGTCAACTCGTTTTAAAAACCTCCTTACCAACCTTGTATCATAAACTACTATTATGATGCAGTTGACTGAACTGTAATGAGTTTTTTTTTATTTCAGAAATAAAGTACGTATAATATTTAAAGTACGAATAATAAAAAGATTGTATAATCTTTTTTGAAATCATATTTGCAACATTACGTTGTGATTGTAAGTGTAGATAAAAATATTATACGTTATTTCTGCATATTTTTACTGCCTTCTTTGCGTCTTTTACAACATTTGACTACACAGGACGTCAATTCTAATAAACTTTCTCTTTCTCTCTTTTCTCTACTATACAAACTGCAATTATTGTAAAGAACGCTAACGTCAGTCACCGAGCGCGTGGCTGGCCCGACTAAAGCTGAGCGGGTTGTACTTTTTCGGCCCCGTGGTGCCATTTTATAAGCAATATTTGGTTTAATTACACTTCTATAGATTTTAGTTCGTTGGCTCACACGTACAGGGGAGTGTCGCCGCTGTGTTATTAGTGCATAGTTACCGGGCATGAAGAAGTGGAGCCTGGGGAAGGGCACCATGTTGACGGCCAGCTTACGTAGATCCGCGTTCAGCTGCCCCGGGAACCGCAGGCACGTCGTCACACCAGACATCGTCATCTGGACGAGGAGTATTCAGCGTTAATTGGGAAACAGTCTTGTACAAAGTGTTACAAAAAAAACCCAGACAACAGACCAAACTGTCGGCCAATAGTTGGTTTTGTATGAAGAATCGGACGATACCGAATCGCTCTAGTGTGCGCACTTGCATACACCTTCATAATGATTGAGAGCCCGACTAAACTGTCGGCCGATAGAAAGTCTGTAGTCTGCGGAATATAACGAGCGTAACAAGACCCTCAACGAAGCCAAAGTCAACGCATTCCACCCATCATCAGGATCATTTTTGTTTGTCTTTCAGACCTGGGAAACCAATAGCTACGAAGTTATTGGAGGTCAAAGTCAAAAAGTTTTTATCAAAATTTTTATGAAATCTTATTTTATTAATTATTTCCTCATTTTTGTCCAAAGAAACATTATCAAAATGTTTAGTATTTCGTAACAAATAATGGCTTCAAAACGTCATCATTCAATGTATCTCATGAGTACGTAATAAACGCTGCCTGTCAACTCGGCCGCACGCAGCTGTGTAGCATACACTCGCAGGCGCGGTCTGCGGTTCTGTACGCGTCACATTGTGTGGCAAATGATTGAATATTATACCGGGTGGCATATAAGCAAAATCTAACTCTCGAGTTTTGATGGTGATCTCTGATTGGTCAAGAAACTCAGTAGTTAGGTTTTGCGCGCAAACTCTAACTCCCCAGTTTCGCGGGGCCGTGACGGGGCCGGGACGGGGAGACACGGGGCCGGCCCCGTGAAATCCCCCCCTCTCGTCGCGCCACGGGGAGACACGGGGCCGGGACGGGGACGAGACGAGGCCGACACGGGGCCGGGACGAGGACGAGACGAGGCCGACACGGGGCCGGGACGGGGACGAGACGAGGCCGGGACGGGGACGAGACGAGGCCGACACGGGGCCGTGACGGGGACGAGACGATGCCGACACGGGGCCGGGACGGGGACGAGACGAGGCCGACACGGGGCCAGGACGGGGACGAGACGAGGCCGACACGGGGCCGGGACGGGGACGAGACGAGGCCGACACGGGGACGAGACGAGGCCGACACGGGGCCGGGACGGGGAGACATGGGGCCGGGACGGGGACGAGACGAGGCCGACAGGGGGCCGGGACGAGGACGAGACGAGACCGGGACGGGGACGAGACGGGGCCGGGACGGGGACGAGACGAGGCCGACACGGGGACGAGACGAGGCCGGGACGGGGACGAGACGAGGCCGACACGGGGCCGGGACGGGGACGGGACGAGACCGACACGGGGCCGGGACGGGGACGGGACGAGGCCGGGACGGGGACGAGACGAGGCCGGGACGGGGACGAGACGAGGCCGACGCGGGGCCGGGACGGGGACGGGACGAGGCCGACACGGGGCCGGGACGGGGGACGAGACGAGGCCGAGAAGAGGCCGACACGGGGTCGGCCCCGTGAAATCCCCCCCCTCTCGTCCCCTGACGAGACGGGGCCGGGACGGGGACGAGACGATGCCGACACGGGGCAAAGTCATCTAAAAATAGTGAAAGTGACTTCTTTTTTTTGGCAAAAATAACCACTTAATTTGTTGTAATTGTAACTTAGCCTAAACTTATTTTTTTCGAGTAAGTTATCTTGTAGGTAACTAAATTATATTAATGTTCAAACATTCGTACTCACAGAAAAGTTTTGTTGCAATTCACTTTGCAACAAAACTTTTTGTTGTTGTTGTTGCGTTCACAGATGTTAAATAAATTGTGAAAAATGTTAAAAATAGAAAATGCAACTTGTTAAAAATTCTCCCTACAAAACGTAAATTTCATAGGCAAGGAATATTTAGTTTTGCAGAAAAAATTGCGTTCAGATCTACCCAGATCTAGTATACCCATACTGGATCCCCCCCTCTCGTCCCCTGACGAGACGGGGCCGGGACGGGGACGAGACGAGGCCGACACGGGGCCGGGACGAGGACGAGACGAGGCCGACACGGGGCCGGGACGGGGGACGAGACGAGGCCGAGAAGAGGCCGACACGGGGTCGGCCCCGTGAAATCCCCCCCCTCTCGTCCCCTGACGAGACGGGGCCGGGACGGGGACGAGACGATGCCGACATGGGGCAAAGTCATCTAAAAATAGTGAAAGTGACTTCTTTTTTTTGGCAAAAATAACCACTTACAACAAATGTTGTAATTGTAACTTTTTTCGAGTAAGTTATGTTGTAGGCAACATAACTAAATTATCTTAATGTTCAAACATTTGTACTCACAGAAAAGTTTTGTTGCAATAGAGTTCACAGATGTTAAATAAATTGTGAAAAATGTTAAAATAGAAAATGCAACTTGTTAAAAATTCTCCATACAAAACGTAAATTTCTTGCCTATGCAAGGAATATTTAGTTTAGCAGAAAAAAAAGCTTTTGCGTTCAGATCTGGGTATACTGGATTATATTCGCAAAAACTTGGAAGATTAGAAATCATTTTTAAAAAATAAAATATTTTACCACAGTTGTGTTCAAAGACAATTGACAACTGAATTTTGAAGCTCGCTCATTGGTGGATGCGCACTCAGTAGTTAGAGTTTGCGGGCAAAACCTAACTACTGAGTTTGTTGACCAATCAGAGATCACTATCGAACTAGCGCGAAACTGGGGAGTTACAGTTTGCGCGCAAAACCTAACTACTGAGTTTCTTGACCAATCAGAGATCACCATCAAAACTCGAGAGTTAGATTTTGCTTATATGCTATCGGGTGGAACAAGAGCTTCGGCTTCGTTGAGGGTCTTGTTACATCCGGTATAATAGTATGTACTAAAAAACGTACAGAAGCTCATCCGCGCGAGGACAATCAAGTAATAAGCTTTCGCTGTGCGGCAATAAAGTACAATTTCGAATTGCACAGCGCTGCGTGCCTATATTACAAGCACCTCCGAAGCGCTTCTCTTTCTGTCACTTAGCTCTATCTCACCCGACACATGACATCCCTCGTGCACTGGCTCGACTGAGTCAGCCGTGAGAAGTGAGACCCCTTGAAATAGTAGATAGGGACATTAAACTGAACAACTTTTACTATGGGACCAACTCTGAAATCGCGAAAAAAATCTGCTGTTTTATACATTTTGGTATCTTCGTTATTAATTTTTGTAGCAGTTAATGTTATAATAACACCAAAATATATAGTTACCGATATCAGATGGTTGAGGTCCCCGTAGCTGGGGCTGGTGAGGCGCAGGGTGCGGAAGCAGATGTTGTAGAGCGCCTCGTTGTCGATGCAGAACGTAACATGTTACAATAACTGCAGAATATAGTTACCGATATCAGATGGTTGAGGTCCCCGTAGCTGGGGCTGGTGAGGCGCAGGGTGCGGAAGCAGATGTTGTAGAGCGCCTCGTTGTCGATGCAGAACGTAACATGTTACAATAACTGCAGAATATAGTTACCGATATCAGATGGTTGAGGTCCCCGTAGCTGGGGCTGGTGAGGCGCAGGGTGCGGAAGCAGATGTTGTAGAGCGCCTCGTTGTCGATGCAGAACGTAACATGTTACAATAACTGCAGAATATAGTTACCGATATCAGATGGTTGAGGTCCCCGTAGCTGGGGCTGGTGAGGCGCAGGGTGCGGAAGCAGATGTTGTAGAGCGCCTCGTTGTCGATGCAGAACGTAACATGTTACAATAACTGCAGAATATAGTTACCGATATCAGATGGTTGAGGTCCCCGTAGCTGGGGCTGGTGAGGCGCAGGGTGCGGAAGCAGATGTTGTAGAGCGCCTCGTTGTCGATGCAGAACGTAACATGTTACAATAACTGCAGAATATAGTTACCGATATCAGATGGTTGAGGTCCCCGTAGCTGGGGCTGGTGAGGCGCAGGGTGCGGAAGCAGATGTTGTAGAGCGCCTCGTTGTCGATGCAGAACGTAACATGTTACAATAACTGCAGAATATAGTTACCGATATCAGATGGTTGAGGTCCCCGTAGCTGGGGCTGGTGAGGCGCAGGGTGCGGAAGCAGATGTTGTAGAGCGCCTCGTTGTCGATGCAGAACGTAACATGTTACAATAACTGCAGAATATAGTTACCGATATCAGATGGTTGAGGTCCCCGTAGCTGGGGCTGGTGAGGCGCAGGGTGCGGAAGCAGATGTTGTAGAGCGCCTCGTTGTCGATGCAGAACGTAACATGTTACAATAACTGCAGAATATAGTTACCGATATCAGATGGTTGAGGTCCCCGTAGCTGGGGCTGGTGAGGCGCAGGGTGCGGAAGCAGATGTTGTAGAGCGCCTCGTTGTCGATGCAGAACGTAACATGTTACAATAACTGCAGAATATAGTTACCGATATCAGATGGTTGAGGTCCCCGTAGCTGGGGCTGGTGAGGCGCAGGGTGCGGAAGCAGATGTTGTAGAGCGCCTCGTTGTCGATGCAGAACGTAACATGTTACAATAACTGCAGAATATAGTTACCGATATCAGATGGTTGAGGTCCCCGTAGCTGGGGCTGGTGAGGCGCAGGGTGCGGAAGCAGATGTTGTAGAGCGCCTCGTTGTCGATGCAGAACGTAACATGTTACAATAACTGCAGAATATAGTTACCGATATCAGATGGTTGAGGTCCCCGTAGCTGGGGCTGGTGAGGCGCAGGGTGCGGAAGCAGATGTTGTAGAGCGCCTCGTTGTCGATGCAGAACGTAACATGTTACAATAACTGCAGAATATAGTTACCGATATCAGATGGTTGAGGTCCCCGTAGCTGGGGCTGGTGAGGCGCAGGGTGCGGAAGCAGATGTTGTAGAGCGCCTCGTTGTCGATGCAGAACGTAACATGTTACAATAACTGCAGAATATAGTTACCGATATCAGATGGTTGAGGTCCCCGTAGCTGGGGCTGGTGAGGCGCAGGGTGCGGAAGCAGATGTTGTAGAGCGCCTCGTTGTCGATGCAGAACGTAACATGTTACAATAACTGCAGAATATAGTTACCGATATCAGATGGTTGAGGTCCCCGTAGCTGGGGCTGGTGAGGCGCAGGGTGCGGAAGCAGATGTTGTAGAGCGCCTCGTTGTCGATGCAGAACGTAACATGTTACAATAACTGCAGAATATAGTTACCGATATCAGATGGTTGAGGTCCCCGTAGCTGGGGCTGGTGAGGCGCAGGGTGCGGAAGCAGATGTTGTAGAGCGCCTCGTTGTCGATGCAGAACGTAACATGTTACAATAACTGCAGAATATAGTTACCGATATCAGATGGTTGAGGTCCCCGTAGCTGGGGCTGGTGAGGCGCAGGGTGCGGAAGCAGATGTTGTAGAGCGCCTCGTTGTCGATGCAGAACGTAACATGTTACAATAACTGCAGAATATAGTTACCGATATCAGATGGTTGAGGTCCCCGTAGCTGGGGCTGGTGAGGCGCAGGGTGCGGAAGCAGATGTTGTAGAGCGCCTCGTTGTCGATGCAGAACGTAACATGTTACAATAACTGCAGAATATAGTTACCGATATCAGATGGTTGAGGTCCCCGTAGCTGGGGCTGGTGAGGCGCAGGGTGCGGAAGCAGATGTTGTAGAGCGCCTCGTTGTCGATGCAGAACGTAACATGTTACAATAACTGCAGAATATAGTTACCGATATCAGATGGTTGAGGTCCCCGTAGCTGGGGCTGGTGAGGCGCAGGGTGCGGAAGCAGATGTTGTAGAGCGCCTCGTTGTCGATGCAGAACGTAACATGTTACAATAACTGCAGAATATAGTTACCGATATCAGATGGTTGAGGTCCCCGTAGCTGGGGCTGGTGAGGCGCAGGGTGCGGAAGCAGATGTTGTAGAGCGCCTCGTTGTCGATGCAGAACGTAACATGTTACAATAACTGCAGAATATAGTTACCGATATCAGATGGTTGAGGTCCCCGTAGCTGGGGCTGGTGAGGCGCAGGGTGCGGAAGCAGATGTTGTAGAGCGCCTCGTTGTCGATGCAGAACGTCATGTCCGTGTTCTCCACCAGCTGGTGCACCGACAGCGTCGCGTTGTACGGCTCCAGCACCACCTCGCTCACCTGCACACATTATTATTAGGTCTTTACCTATGAAATTGCCGATATTTTGTCTAATACAGAGAAAATAATAACTTCTATAATTTAAAATTTTAACAAAATCGATAATATTACATCGAATTATGATCATGATAGTTAACTATCAGTAAAAATAAAGTCCATATTTTAGCTTTCGTGACATTAAAAAAAAGATCTTGAAAGTGACTCTTTTTTTGTGAGCAAAAAAAGGGTGACCGAAGGGGTTGTAACTTAACCAAAACTTATTTTTTCGCTTATCTTAAATGGAAATAAGTTAGCATAGTGTTCAAACATTAGTACATAAAAGTTTTGTTACATGAGTGTTCATGGTTGTTAAATGAACAAAGAAAATGCTATTACGAAAAATGCAACTTCTTGAAAAATCTCCATACAAATCGGCAATTTCATAGGTAAAGACCTATTATTTACTATGGACCCTGTGTCGTATCACCACAAAATAAAGAGAGAACAGAAGTCAAGCTTAGTACCACGTACGCTCGAGCCTCAGAAGAATAACCTCGAGTAACGCACACATAGACATCGACCGACAAAAAAATTGTTGTTCCAATCGATCAAGCCGTTTTTCAGTTTTATCCAGACAACGAACAGTAATTAATTTTTATCATTTGTTGCTTGTGTCAGTATATTTAATAAGATAACAGTTTAATATAAAATTTTATAAGACTTATTTTAATTTTTGTTGTTGTTACGTTTAGGTTATATCATATACACATCAACTTTGTCTATGGATACAGGTGTTATTTTCATACAAACGAGGTAACTTTGAAGCCTTGGTTTTCTGCCCCCTGGCAGAAAACCAAGGCCAAAAGATTAATGGGTCAGAGTTCTCAGTTTGAAGATTTCCATACATTTTCATGCTATTTTTGCGGTTTTTTAAACATGTCCATTACGTTTTTAGAATGCTGGTTAGATCAGTTGGGTGTGTATAGCGATCTGAATCTCCTCCATTCACTCCCTAGATAACCGTCATCAGATCACAGCACAGTACATACCTGGCAGGAAACCAAGACTTCAAAGTTACCTCGTTTGTATGAAAATAGCACCTGTATCCCTAGACAAAGTTGATGTGTGTATATGAAAACCAATTACCTTCTTTCTGGTTACTGGCATACACAAAGCATTGATAAAATTACAACAACAATCTTAAATTACAATTTCAGAACTAATTATTATACACAATAAATTAAGTGTACAATCTATAGCCCATACTTTTTCTTTAGGAGATCGACCTAACAAAATTTTATGACTAAGAGATCGACGTTTTGACCCACCAAATATTTATCAAGTCACCGTTTAACCCACCAAATATTTATCACTAATAATTTTAGCTATCCTTGGCGATCGACCTTAAAACCTCTCGGGATCGATCGTATGGGCACCTCTGATCTACAGCGTATCCTACTTTTATATATTTTTGTTTATGGTGAAAAGACACGTTTTTATTATTATTATTATCTTGCTGTACGCCACGAGAGAGAGCCATAGCCGTTGCTTAGATTTATCAAAGGCATTTGACACCTTCTCCATCCCTATACTGTTAAAATTTGAGCAGGGCGGGATAGCGGAATTCCGCTTTCACTTTTCAAAGACTGCCTATCTCTCTCTTATCAGAACCAGACAGTCAGAATTTATAAAATGTATCGGTGTTACCGAGGAGCTGGTCTTAGTGTTCCTCAAGGTTAAATTCTAGGCCCTACGCTCTTTTTAATTTATATAAACGAACTATGCCTGCTCAGACGCAGAGTTCTGGCCAACTCTACGATCTGTAATCTGCCGCCAAGCGGGGATATTATGGCAACATCCTCTGACGGGAGAAGCCTCCCTCCCATTCAGAAAGTGTTAAGTAACAAGAGGAAGAAGTCCAAATAAGTACTGTGACGCATTGACTGGTAAGCGTCATATACGAACTGTTTGTTAATTAACTTTGTATTTATCAATTTAAATGAAAACGTGTTAAATAGTTGTGATTCGCAGTAAGATAGAGGTAAGATAGCCAGTTTCTCAGTGGTGAGGATTCCGGATGTAGTGCGCTTCCATTTTCGGCCTTATCGCTTAACATCAGGTGAGGTGAACTGTTTGTTAGGCACTATCACATTGTGGAAATAAAAAAATAAAATAAGTACCTTAGGCGAAGGTACGACGCTGTACGTGGCCATGATTCGATCAGGGAACTCCTCCCTGATTTTACTCAGGAGCAAAGTGCCCATGCCCGACCCGGTGCCTCCACCGAGCGAGTGCGTCAGTTGGAAACCTAGAAAACGAATAATTTTACAGTAGTCATATTTTTTATCCTCAGACCACACCCCGGACACTCCATACAACCGTGCCATTATATACAGTTGACGTCAGATGACGTTTTTGTACACGCGCAACTGTGTGTTTAAGTTTAGGTAAAGTATGAGCGGCGTTCAATTCATAATTTGAACTTTTTGGTAAATAAAGTTACGACGCATTGCTTCGAATATCAAAATAAGTTGACAGTTGACCAACACGACTAAAAAGTTACGACGCATTGCTTTGAATATCAAAAAAAGTTGACAGTTAACAAACACGACTAAAAAGTTACGACGCATTGCTTTGAATATCAAAATAAGTTGACAGTTGACAAACACGACTAAAAAGTTACGACGCATTGCTTTGAATATCAAAATAAGTTGACAGTTGACAAACACGACTAAAAAGATACGACGCATTGCTTTGAATATCAAAATAAGTTGACAGTTGACCAACACAACTAAAAAGTTACGTTGAATATCAAAATAAGTTGACGTTGACAAACACGACTAAACGAGCACACGATTCGGCACACGAACACGCGCGGCGGGGTGAGGTAATTGATTGTGGGGCGGGGCGGAGAGTGTCCTTTCTGTACGGTAGTACTTATATCTATTTTGTGCTCAGATGTAGTAATATGGCTGCCACTTTGAAAGGCTATTATTATTGGCATGTATTCATTGGTTAGCGGATAGTCAACCCGAGCGAATTTTCCTGTTAAATTTTCAAAATAAGGATAAAACTGAAAACTAATTCATTCTAAAACAATATGTACATCAATAGGTACCAATATACGCGCTGTAATGTAAGCCGTAAAAAGTGTTTTATTTCTAGTGAGGATGAAATATTATAATTTATATAAAAATACGTGGAATTTTCAGGACCCATAGTCCAAATATCTTTAAAAGGTATCATTATATTCCCTCTTAGTCATTTGTAGAAGTAGATAGCAAATGTGTGAAAAATTGTCACTTTTAGCAGTTTTGTTATCTACTTCTAGAAATGCTACGACCGAATGTAATGGTACCTTCTAAAAATATTAAACTTTGAGAATTTCCACGTAACGTTTCATTAGAATTGTGAATTATTATTACAATCTATATATATAAAAGGGAAAATCACTCACTGACTCATCACGAAATCTCAGAAACTACAAGTGCTAGGAGTCTCAAATTTTGCATAAGGTTTCCTTTTAGGGTGTAGGTGCTCACTAAGACGGGATTTTGCGAAATTCAATCCCTAAGGGGGTGAAACAGGGTGGCAAAGTTTGTATGGGAGAATGCGATTCTTTGGCCCGATTGACTTGCAATTTGGCATAGACATTTTATCACAAAATTAATTGAACACGTGTTTCGCATTTTTTTGAAATGTATCCCCTAACAGGGTTCAAAAAGGGTAGAAAGCTATTTTTAGGGTGGTTGATTTCGATATCGGAATCAAAACTTCTTAGTGCATTTGAATGATTAAGAAAAATAAATGTCAGTTGTCAGGTTGTCACCTCCCCTGAGACTGTAATTATGTCACGCACGAGCTGACATTTCATGTTGTATAAGATTTTATCCTGATTTTCACTATTTTACGAAATATTAGTCTATTTATAAAATGTGGAAAAATCTGGCAAATATCAGATATCTAACGTGACAAGGGATGTGGTGTAAAGTGTTGAAATTGAGAGCCGGATAATAATGCACAACATTAGTTGCACCCGACATAATTTGCAATGTCACGTTATTTTAGCCGGGAACCTTTTCAGTCATAAGCAGAAATTCAACAAATATTTATTATAAGAAGATTATAAGCGTACCAAAGTTTCATCATAATCGGATGTGAATGGTTTAGGAGTGCATAGGAAACAAAATAATAAACATACATAGATTTTTATTTAAAAAGAAGATACCTACCAAACTATTAAGTATGAGTATTAAATGTTACATAATATTATTATACTTATTTTGTTATATTACTGCTAAGAAATTTTATTAAGTACCTACCTACCTACCTAATACAAAATCGTGAACAGTACGGCGTCTCGGTTCTGTAACCAAACTCGAACCCCACTTCGAATCTCACTTCACTGCACGGGACGGGAACTTTAAATCATAAATAAGATAATGATAAGATTTTTTTTTCATCACAAAATATTTTAGATAGCTACCTAACATTTTTGTAATTGGTAAAATTGCTCATAAGTTAGCTAATTTCTAATAACTAATTCACGCGAAGTGAAGTGTAGTGAGATGCGCGTTTGGTTACAGAATCAACAGATTGCGCAGGTAAAACCGCGGGGTGCAGCTATTACCTATATATCACAAAATTGTAAGAATGTGAAAGTTTTGATGTTTGGATGTTGTTCATTTTGTTACTCAATCACGTCTGAACGGGTGAACGGATTTAGACGAAATTTGGCACAGGGATAGATTTTAGTCTGGAATACTTAACACAGGCTTCTTTTCATGCCGATCATTGGTTTCCAAGGGAAGACTTACAACGATTACCGACTCCCACGCGGGCGGAGCCACGGGCAAAAGCTAAACATAGTATAAAACAAAGTCGCTTCCCGCCGTCTGTACGCTTCTCTTAAACTATACATAAAAATCGCAATAAAATCGGTCTTTAAGTTTGGGAGCTAGGTTGCCTCAGAGTCCTCAGACAGACTCACACACACTTCAATTATATTTTAACACCCCTTGCGTACATCGTATATATGTAGATATCCTGTAGTATAATCAAATAACTTCACACTGACACCACATTAGCACAGTTTTACATTAGTAACCACATTGCACTGCACCCGTGCGAAGCCGGGGCGGGCCGCTAGTATTAAATAAGATTCACCGCGGCGGCGCACACAGGAGTATTCGACCTCAAAATCCGGTCAAAAGTCAAGAAAATGAAATAACGTTTTGGCCACTTAATTTAGGCTATTTCCATAGCATAGTATATTCCATAAACTACTTTTAAACAATAGCTGCGAGCCTCCTGCTCGCTAAGCAGGTGGTCGGATTCTGGCCGATGTCACGCGTCTTTAGTTTTGATAGTTTTATCAGCAACTTTGCAGTTTGTGTTCCGAGTAATTTGTGGTGGTTTGTGGAAAAACTAAAAATAGATTTTGAAGCTCAAGGTATGTACTTAATTATAATATTAAAGTATTCATATATTTTATTGATATTCAATTAATAATTGTGATGACAAGCACGTATAGTAAAGTGTGATTATACCTTTAACAAAAAAGGTGTTTTTGTTATATTTTCGGGTCCGATTGGGCGATTATTATTTTTTTAGACTTAACTTTACATCTTAATCATGTCATGGACATAGAAAAAAGTCACCCATCTTGTCACCAATTTTTTAATGACCTTTTATATTGTGGTACTTTTTTGTCAATTTTCTTCTTGTAGTAATAAAAAATAATTTTATTTCAGGTTTCGTATAAAATTTTATTTATTTTAACAATTACCAGAAACGAAAGAATTATTTTCAGAAGTGGATCCGCAAGAAATTGCAGATTTATGACTATAAATTTAAAAAAAAAATGTTTTTGTTAATTTGTGTTTATTAAGCCTAAAAACATTAAAATAGTTATAAGATAACCTTATAAACCATTTCCAATAAGAAAAGGGCAATAAATATTTTTGACCGGATTTTGAGGTCGAATACTCCTGTGTGCGGCGTGCTAATTTCGGTCTAGTAATAGTTACTATTCTAGAGGGTGATACTTGGTCTACATTTTCAAAAAAACTTTTTACAAATTCAAAAAACTATCACAAAAATAAAATTATAGGATGACACTTTTGGGTCAGCTAGTTTAATTAAACAGATTCATACTTATTGATTGTAAGTTGTAAAATAATAAATTATAACGTGTGTAAAGTGAAATTTACCTTGTAAACAATCGCAGTTTTCTGCTTCCTTCCTAACCACGTCGAGTACGGAATCCACAAGTTCTGCGCCTTCGGTATAGTGTCCCTTGGCCCAGTTGTTACCTGCGAAAAAAACAAGTCGTTTTTACAGAAAAATCATCAACAGATGGCTCTGTTACAAATATAGTAACAGTGAACAGATAATAGATGTCGCTATCGACATTATTTTATTTAAAAAAACAGATATAATAATGTAGGATAGGTGCCAGCATAAATTATTAACCGCTTCGGCCCGAGTTTGATTCCCAGGGGAAGGGGTACAATTTGTACTCGGTTTGGTTGGAGATAGGGCTTATTTCAAGTCCGCCTGGCTAGCTACCACGCCATAACAATCAATTTAAAAATTGTTGTGTTCCAGCAGTTAGAGGTAAAATAGCCCAGTTCCTCAGTGATGAGGATTCCGGGTGTAGGTAGTCCGCTTCCACCTTCAGCCTTATCGTCACTAAACATCTGAAGGAGGAGGCCAAGCAGTATCACGTTGTAACAAAAGCGAATTGTGAGCGGTAAGAGAAATTAGAGGGGATTACTGCACACATGCAGTCGCCCCGCACCCCCCGCCAATGAGACCTAAAAATGACTTTTACGCATTTCAATGTCATCGCTCAAGATCCGTGCCGAGGCCCGTACGGGTTCTAGTAAGGTAGGTATTGCAGTGTGGCTCCCCTTATTATTTTCTAGACCTTTTTCGCCACACTTTATTTATAAAGTCCAGCGTCTAGGTGCTCTCCCGCCCCACTCTGCCTGAACGCGAAGTTGTCTGGCTTGAACAGTTGCCCATACGGGCTCGCCCTCACGGCGTCCAATGTGCCTGGCTCTGGGTGAAGTACGTATGATATGTTGATGATTACTCACCCGCCCCACTCTGCCCGAACTCGAAGTTGTCTGGCCTGAACAGTTGCCCATACGGGCTTGCCCTCACGGCGTCGAATGTGCCGGGCTCTGGGTGTCGTACGTCTGATATGTTGATGATTACTCACCCGCCCCACTTTGCCCGAACACGAAGTTGTCAGGCCTGAACAGTTGCCCATACAGGCTTGCCCTCACGGCGTCCATTGTGCCGGGCTCTGGGTGTCGTACGTCTGATATGTTGATGATTACTCACCCGCCCCACTTTGTCCGAACACGAAGTTGTCTGGCCTGAACAGTTGCCCATACAGGCTTGCCCTCACGGCGTCCATTGTGCCGGGCTCTGGGTGTCGTACGTCTGATATGTTGATGATTACTCACCCGCCCCACTTTGTCCGAACACGAAGTTGTCTGGCCTGAACAGTTGCCCATACAGGCTTGCCCTCACGGCGTCCATTGTGCCGGGCTCTGGGTGTCGTACGTCTGATATGTTGATGATTACTCACCCGCCCCACTTTGCCCGAACACGAAGTTGTCAGGCCTGAACAGTTGCCCATACAGGCTTGCCCTCACGGCGTCCATTGTGCCGGGCTCTGGGTGTCGTACGTCTGATATGTTGATGATTACTCACCCGCCCCACTTTGTCCGAACACGAAGTTGTCTGGCCTGAACAGTTGCCCATACAGGCTTGCCCTCACAGCGTCCATTGTGCCGGGCTCTGGGTGTCGTACGTCTGATATGTTGATGATTACTCACCCGCCCCACTTTGCCCGAACACGAAGTTGTCAGGCCTGAACAGTTGCCCATACGGGCTTGCCCTCACGGCATCCATCGTGCCGGGCTCCAGGTCCACCAACACTGCCCTGGGCACGTATCTACCTGAAATAACCAATAAATATTATGAAATAAAACAGTGGTGATGGCGACTGTCCCGAATGTTCGTCGAATATAAATACTGCGACGTTCGCCGGTGATCGTGGCACGTGACGTCATCGCATGTTCCGCAAGGGCCGGGCGTGTTTTTTAAACTCCCTTTAATAACTTTGACATTTTTTGATGGATTTGAGTAATTTAAAAAGAAATTTATTCAGATATTTATATTGTGTTTAATGTGGTATACAAAACTGATATAGATATCCATTAATAATAATAATAAAATTGATCGAATTGATCCTCATTGTCGTGGTTCCAGACTAGGATTGCCAACCCTACTATAATAATATAGTATCGTACTATATTGCGGGCTCGCTTACGATATTTTTTGAAAAAATATATAGTAGGCAAAACTACTATATTTTTTCAAGTGAAAAAATTAACCTAAAGCAGCAAAAAAATATTACTTACCTATATGCACCTAATCAATTGCATAATATTTTTTGTGTTCAAACTCTTGTTTATGGTTGTTGAATAAATTATAAAAATGTTTGTAAGTATGAAAAATGCAACTTCTTTAAAATCCTCCATAAAAAACGCAACCCATATTTTTTTGACTTTTTCGCCATCTACTATATTTTTACACGTAATAAATAATCTTGAAATGACTATATTTGATGCTAAAAAAGTTGGCAACCCTAGTCCAGACGTCCCGAAGAAGGTTCCAAGGAAATCTTCCATGAAAATAAAATAAAATAATAATAACTTACCGCTTGAGGCTTCATTGTAGTAGACGTCAATACGCTCCCGCTGCTGTGGGTTCTCTCCGATGTAGAAACCCTGAGGGTCGACGCCATGCTCGTCTGATATCACTTCCCAGAACTATGTAAGAAAAATCGTCATTTTGTATATCAACCACACGACCAAGGACTTTCACCTCTTCGAGGGTGGAATTATCAAAAATCCTGAGACACATTTAAATTACTTTTTAATTGCCAGCCTAAACATTGGTTGGTATAGGTTTTCAAAAATCTTATACAGTGCCTTTGGTCTTAAACTAGCGATAATTTAAAGGCGTGAAATACGCCTAATTTTATCGACAAAAACACCCACATGTTGAGGTCTATCCCCACTCCTGTTGGAATGGCCTCCATTTAAATTTTGACTTTTTATTTTAGATTACCTTGCGGAAAAATATTAATTACTCCGGATTTAGAAGTCCTACAGTTATAACAGAAATACTGTTCGAAAGCTAATAATATCACCTATCAATTTAAAAAAAATATGTAAACATTTAAAAAATTACTGAAGTAATATTTTACACGAAATTTGTGTGCTTCTTTTTGTTGTTCTAATAAAAAATACTGAAGTAAAATTTTACACGAAATTTGTGTGCTTTTGAGTTTTTATTACTTTTCTCAAAAACTAGGTAATTAATGTCCGTTTTTTTTCATTATTCAAATACACAGGGTTATTATCTACAAAACTACTCCAAAATTTATTGCTCTATGTTGCATAATTCGAGAGTTATTTTTGTTTGAATTATGACCCTTACGTAACAAAAAATTATTATTTTAGAAAATGGACACAATAATTACAAGCATTTTGAACATATTTTAAATTAGGTTGATAATTTTCTCTGAATACAAATTTCATCAAATGATAAATTATATAATAGTTTAGATTTTTTTCATTTTCGAAAATAACCATTTAGTTCCTGTAAAGGTTATTTTCAAACAACAATAGCTCTCTAAATAATTATGCAACATAGAGCAATAAATCTTGGAGTCGTTTTGAAAATAATACCTATCCCGTGTATTCGAATAATGCAAAAAAATGCATTAATGTCCTATAGTTTTTGATTTTGAGATATGTTAGAAAAACAAAAAAAGCACACAAATTTCGTGTAAAATTTTACTTCAGTAATTTTTTATAACGTATTTAATTTGAAAGTTTACACTTTTTTTTTAATGATAGGTGATATTATTAGCTTTCGAACAGTATTTTTGTTATAACTGTAGGACTTCTAAATCCGGAGAAATTAAATTTTTTCGACAGGGTCCTCTAAATTAAAAAGCCAAATTTAAAAATGGCGGCCATTCCAACAGGAGTGGGGAATTGGGGATAGACCCCAACATGTGGGTGTTTTTGTCGATATAATTAGGTGTATTTCACGCCTTTTATATTATCGCTAGTTCAAGATTAAAAGGCACTGTAAACATATCAACGGCACGACTAAAGACTTTAACCCCATCGAGGGTGGAATTGTCAAAAATGCTGAGACACATTTAAATTAATTTTTAATCATCAGCTTAAACAAAAAATTTGAAGATCCTAGCTTTGAAAACCGAGGGACTTTCATACAAACTTTCATCCCCTATTTCAACCCCTTTGAGCCCTTTTCGCGATAAAAGTTAGCCTATGTCCTTTCCCCAAGCTCTACTCTATTTGTGTACCAAATTTCATCAAAATCGGTTTAGTAGTTTAGGCGTGAAAGCGTAACAGACAGACAGACAGAGTTACTTTCGCATATTTTTTTTCGTTTAATCGATTACCATTAATTAATTGACAGGGCCAAAAATTAAAATCAATAATACAAAATCCATAATCCATACTAATATTATAAATGCGAAAGTTACTCTGTCTGTAACGCTTTCACGCCTAAACTACTGAACCGATTTTGATGAAATTTGGTACACACACACAAATACAGTTGAGCTTGGGAAAGGGCATGCTATCTTTTATCCCGAAATACAGGGTGTTTTAAGTAATCGTCCTATAAAGCCGAATAATTATTGTAGATGGGCACCATCAAACTGAACAACTTTTACTTGGGACCAACTCTGAAATCGCGAAAAAAAACAGCTGTTTCATACATTTTGATATTTTAGTTATTAAATTTTTGTATGAAACAGCTGATTTTTTTTCGCGGTTTATGAGTTGGTCCCATAGTAAAATATGTTCAGTTTAATGGTCCCTATCTACCCATATTCGGCTTTATAAGGCTATTACGAAACACCCTGTATAAGGGTTGAAGGGGTTGAAATAGGGGATGTAAGTTTGTATGAAAGCAAAGACTTCTATGTTGTATAATGAAAGTCCTTCGGTTTCAAAGCTAGGATCTTATTTTTGTTTAGACTGACGATTATTATTATTGTGAGAGGGATGAGGAGGGAAGGAAGAGAGTGAGAGGAATGGGGGAGATGAAAAGGGGGGCAGCGCGCCTTCCGGACCATCTGACCACTAAATCTTATCACCAGTGGTCAGTTGAAAGGAAAAATTTCTCATTTGACCACTGGAGGTGAATTGGGAGCAATTTATTCCTAATTCTTCACCAGTGATGAAGTGGGATTTTTTCGTTTCAATCACGTACAAACGGCTGATATGATTTTGATGAAATTAAAAGATAGAATACTATTTATCCTGGTTAAAGGTTCCTTAAGGATTTTCACGCGGACGAAGTCGCGTGCAAAAGCTAGTAAAAAATATAAATGGAATAAAATATGGTATACTAGCTGCCCAGCCCCGGCTTCGCACAGGTGGCGCCATCTATTAGTTATATTGCGATTTAAAATTACGGAAAAGACGTCTAAATTTTCTTTTACTTATACAAACCTTGTCCTGATAATAACAAACACAACAAAAAAAGAATTATCTAATTTGGTGCAGTCGTTCTAAAGTTATGCGCTTACATAGATTTCAGCAATAAAAAAATATAAAATAAAATATATATTTTTTAGGAACACAGTAACTAAAATAACGTGTAGGGATTAGATTACTAACGCCATCTTACCACAGAATATATACACTAACTCGTACAATGTTCCGGCAGTTTGGTTTCGGTAAAAAATAATTGATTCTCACTGACACAAGATGGCATTACAATCTATTTTTCAAAAGCCCTCTCGTTTACTCTGTATGAAAACAGATTTACAAAAAAAACAAGGAAAAATATTTTATAGTACAACACAACGTTGTTAACCAAATACCTACTTACAGTTTTAGGTTATTGGATTACTCATTCAATAATCCAATTGAATTTTAATGTTATTAATTAAAAATAAAACACTAACTAACCTTAGATCCAATCTGATTACCACACTGGCCGGCTTGCAAATGAATTATTCCCCGCATTTTGAAAAAAGAACAAACACTCGACACTTAAAAAATTTAAATTGGGTTCTTTTCTAGACCCCCTCTCAACAATACAACGGATTTGCCAAGTATAATATCTACAACCTTATCGTTTTATCTTTTCTTACTAAACGTTGATAGTGGTAGGTAATACAGCACATTTTTACTGATAAACGATAGCATTGACAGTCTATTATAAGAAGGCCTGTTTTTCTTATCAATTTGGATGTGACCACAGGTCTTATAAGTTGGACAACAAGCAATAAATGCTGAAACCTAAGGTGTGGCTATTTGTAACGTCGCGGTCACTGTTATTTAATTAATAAAATACCTAATACTAAAACGTTATCTTGTTTGTATGAATCAAATTGTTTTATACTATTCTAAGCCTCCATAAAGGCAATCCAAGGAACTACTAACTGAAGTCTGAACTGAATTGAAGAGAAGAGAATTAATAATATGAGGTCAGGGTCACTAAACCATAAACGAGTAGAATCCGATCCACGTCACGTACCTACCTACAAGTAGATAATCAAAGATGTTGCCCGTCTCTTTTTCAACACGTAAATCAAAAAGAGATGTTTGATTTTTAACAATACGACCGCAAAAGGCGTAAGTAGGTATTCAATAATTATTAATTTTATATGTCTTCCGATCCGAGTAGATAATATTACATAACTTTTATTCATCATCTTAAAGCACAGTATACATACTCAATTAAATATTAACCAGCTTAAAAAAAGGAAATATTTTGTACTACATAAACTGATAAAATTACCTACTCTGCTAAAAGTTGGGTATGGTCTTGCTTCCTTGGTCTCGGAGGCCAACTAAAAAGTTGTAAGCGAATATGATTGGTCAACATAATTTTGCATGTTTTTGTGATTTTCGGCGGGAAACCACGAAGTTTTGGACTTTTGGTAGTTCCACCACAGACATTGTATGTCTGTGGGTTCCACACAAGGCTGCTAGTAAAATATTTGATGAATCGATTCGATTCCGATCAATTCATTTGCCTTATTACTTACATTAATTCGTCCCCCAGTTTTCCCCAGTGCTTTTTTGTGCGATGTCCGAAATCGATAATCAACTAAACTTCGACATTATCTCCTAAAATAGGTAATAAAAAATAATTTAAATAAGTAATACGACACCGTAACGACACCGCAGTCCGCAACCAACCGTGCTTGTTTGTTCCTTTTCCAGGTTCAGTGTTCGAGTCATCGAAATGTACTACTAGTACAAAAAAAAAGTACGAGGCATATATCTTGAAATTGGGTGGGGATTGCGCGGAACGCGTATTATTTTGGGCATGCGTTGCGGTGAGGGGCGCGGGCGCCGGGCGGTGGGAGAGGGGCGCGTGCTATTGGCCTCTCACAAGAGCACATGCGCGAACTTATCCCTACTCCGTCGAAAAAAAAATCATGATACATGCCTCGCTTTTGTACATTTTGATGGCTCGAGTGTTTTATGTGCACTCAGTGGGCTGCGTGCGTGCATGGCGAATATTCTGCCATCTAGTGGTTTTTATCCGAAACTTTTACTTTTTATACTCTGTGGTTGTCAATATTAATATTATCTGTGGTCAATGTCATATTATCATGTCAAGTGTCATTCATTTGACAATTGTTATGTCAGTCCAATCAGTGATGATCACCAAAAGTTTGATTTGATTTGATTTTGTTTGCTTTGCTTTGGCTGGATGGGGTTGGTTTTGTTTGGTTATTGGTTATTCGATTCGATTGAAAAAAAACTACTGTTTAGAGAGATAAAGTGTAATTTTCCCCGTATTCCCAAGAGTATAAACTGTTTCAAAAGTTTAAGAACTGGAAAAATCATCTTTTTAAAACAACTTTTCTCCAAGTATTTACTGAAAATGAACCACCTAATGGCGTGCAGAGTATGCTTGGCGTACAATATCAGCTTGCATTCAATATCGAGTGGTCAGCTTCGGGATATTTACGAGAAATTCACTGTAACATCGGTAAGCTAACTTAGATCTATAATATTGCTTGCCTACTACTGTTTTTATAATCGTAACATTTGGGCTTAAATCTGCAAATCTTCAAATGTAGACAGTATTATCATCATCTTCCTTCCTTGTTCCTTGGCCCCAAACAGTGCCTGACTTAGAGCACTGATAGCCCTAGGCAAGCTGTGAACCCCCTACCCTGCTGATGGTAGGAGGTAGTATTTTAGCATGCATACTCAAATGATCAAATTCTTGTTGTTTGTGATCAAGGAAACTAGGAGGGTTCTTGTTCACATATCTTTTATTTCTATTCACTGCTACTGTCAAAATACAAGCACTTTATAAAGCTCTGCATTATGCGTGTCTCATGTTTGAATTGTCACATAATGACATGACAGCATCATGTGCAGGGCAGATTGTCATAATAAACTTAAGCTTCGAACGTACCATAGACCTTCCACCGTGAAGGTCTAAAGCCTCCCTCAACATACTCCCTCAATCTGCTGCACACGCTGACCCTCCTGATTAAACAGTTTTCTAACTACCTGTACAAAAGTGTGCTGGGCTTATAACCTGTTGGTATAGATTAGAATTGCGGCCCGGCCCCAGCAAAGGTTCGGTACCCGGCAGGTTCGGCACTTTTTACGAAGTTCAGCTCTAAGTTAATATATATAAAAGTATAAAAATCGGACTAAAAACATTCTGCGCAGTTGGGATCAATCCTACGAGCCCAGCTTCTGAAAACAGATGTTCCGAATACACTGACTTAGCACTCCTAATGGCCTAAATTAATACCGAGTCGGTTCGGCCGGGTCACGAACTTTTCAGTATTTTGTAACCGAATGGTTTGCGATCCGGCGGTCAGGTATAATTAAGGTTCGCTGCATCACTAGTATAGATGAATAAGACCAGGAGACTTTTGTTAACACATTTATTGCACTGACTCTATATTACTTTACACCATTTCAAACACAGCTTTACAAAGCTCTTTATAAACGTATCTCAACACCGACCAAACATCTCACTGGTTGAACATGAAGTGTGTCAAATACAGACTGCTGCGCATGTGCAGAAACAGATTGTCATAATCAAATTAACTTAAGATTCGAACGTACCATAGACCTTCCACCGTGAAGGTCTAAAGCCTCCCTCAACAATTCTTGTCTACATCTTTGATTATTTATCTACTTATAAAGTCAAACTCTGCACCCCCTTGGTAAGGACCAAGGGGGTGCAAGGGCTCCCTAAGCCTTATTCCCAAATGGCACACCTCATTCTGTTCTCTGCTAATATAGCTCTTTTAGTAAAATTTGTCTTTTTTCCAGCTTGAATCAGGCGATACGAAGCCAACATGTGTCTGTTACATTTGCTTCAGTTTGTTGAAAAAGTTTCAGAAGTTTATAGAGAAAGCAAAAAAATCTGATCAGCTACTAGAACATATAATAAATTCTGGTTTGGATGTAAGTAAAACATTTAAAATACATTGCCAATATACCTATTTATTTTAAAACCTGTGTCAAGTGGTCACAGACAGGTCCCAAGAACAAAATCTTATGGAAATATATGACATGTCCATCAGCTATTTTTAATTATCCCACTGCTGGGGCACAGGCCTTCCTTATTAGGTGGATAAGGAGGACAGGCCATAACCCACCACGCAGGCCCAATGCGGATTGGTGGGTGTTAATGACTGCAAATGAAGCCGGGACCAACAGCTTAACGCGCCTTCTGAAGCACGGAGGAGCTCGAGATAATTAATTTTTGGTCACCCATCCCATGACCGACCCTTGTGAAAGTAGCTTAACCTCCACAATCGCTGGGCCAGGCGCTAAGCCACTGCGCCACCGAGCTCCTCTATAAAGAAATTTCAGTAAATTATTCATAAGACATACATTTTATTAATTAATGTATTTGTTATCACATTAGCTATACCTAATGTTGTCTTTAAGACAAGTTATAAGTTTACCAATTACCATGTACCCTTTACCGTTATGTAATGAAAATCTAAGCTTCAAATTTCTTTATTTTAAGTACAATGTATTTTAACAGTTTGATGAACTATTTAGTAACCTGAGTTGCAAGTATTTGTATTTATTTTTTCAACTTAACATAATTATGTTTTTTACTACATTCTACTCGGTTAAGTACTGTATCTTGATTATCATCAAGTAACATGTGGACATTGATGCTGGTCTTACAATTAGTCAAAATTATTATATTGGTATTTCATAGACTTATTTTCAAAAACCCTATCAATACGGTAAGCATGACGTCAACTAACCCTAACGAAAGGGAAACCCTATCATTTTAATAGGGTTTCCCTATCATTGGGTTAACCAAAAAAAAGGGGTTTTCCGGTTCCTGCCTGCGGCTGATACTATCTACTTTTTATACTGATACTATAAAAAGTAGACCTACTCTGTGATATTTGTATCACAGTATCAGACCCCAAGATTATCATCTTTCATAAATTTTGCTTTTAGCTGTCAGTAAATTCACTGGAATTGTTTAGTAAACACCTAACTGAAATCCCTTGGACCTTGGGCAAGACTCCGACGGTTACAGTCATATCTGCAACTGAGGAAGAGTGCAACGTGGAAACTCCAATTGAAACAGACTATGTTGATTCTGAAATGGACATGTGGGATCAGAATGAAGGTATTATTTATCAATTACTTTAATAAAACATTTTGCCTAAATAATGAATTCCATGAAAGATTAGTCACTGCCGACCCTTTGCCAGGGGTTTGACACAACTTATGGTCTTTTTCGCTCTTGATTCCAATTGCATTGTTTCATTCACATTGGTATAATAGTAGGTATGAACCTCTATACAAAAAAAAGTTGGGAGTTACAAGTCGTGATAAAGTTTGGCCACATGGTGGAAACTGATCTGTAGGCTGTTTCTAACTAATATTGAGCTGGGCCAAACTATCCTTACATACAGTTCCATACGGCGGCGGGTTGAATAGCGCACTTTTCCCGGCTCCATTTTAAAAACTATAACAATTCAGGTTTAACTAATAGGTCAAATGTGGTATCATTTTCGGATAAATCAATAACGTAGAATTTATTTCTGGTATAAAAAAATGCAATTTATTACGCAGTTTCTGAAAAAATACACAATAACCAACATTTTTAAACTTAATTTTTTTTAGTTTAGGTATTGGCACTTGTTTCAGTATTTTCAAAAAAACTACTTTAAAGAAGCGTTTTTCAGGTTAATTTGTTATATGATTTTATTATGTTAACTATATTTTATACAATTTGCGCCTAACCCAAGTAGTTGAGGTCCATTGTTTGCGGAGACACAGCTAGTCAAAAATATGCATTTTTTCACGAAATAAAAGGGGTTTCCGTTTCCTTCGGAAGCATTTCTCAGTTTTTTTGTTTATATTTCTGTAAAGTTAATTACATTTTCTACAATTTGAGCCTGATTTGAGTAGTCTAGGTTTACTAGTTGCATAGACACAGCTAGTCAAAGATAAGATTTTTTCAATTAATTTCAATAAAAAGCCCATTTTTAACCAGCTATGTCTCTGCAACCTATAGACCCAGACTACTCAAATTAACTTCAAATTGTAGAAAATTTAATTAACTTTACAGAAATATAAACAAAAAACCTGAAAAATGTTTCTGAACGAAACGGAAACCTTTTTTATTTCGTGAAAAAATGCAAATTTTTGACTAGCTGTATGTCCGCAAACAATGGACTTAAACTACTTGAGTTAAGCTCAAATTGTATAAAATATAGTTAACATAACAAAAGCATATAACAAATTAACCTGAAAAACGCTTATTTTAAGTAGTTTTTTTGAAAATACTGAAACAAGTGCCAATACCTAAACTAAAAAAATGAAGTTTAAAAATGTTGGTTATTGTGTAATTTTTCAGAAACTGCTTAATAAATTGATTTTTTTTATATCAGAAATAAGTTCTACGTTATTGATTTATCCGAAAATGATACCACATTTGACCTATTAGCTAAACCTGAATTGTTATAGTTTTTAGAATGAAGCCGGGAAAAGTGCGCTATTCAACCCGCCGCCGTATGGAACTGTATGTAAGGATAGTTTGGCCCAGCTCAATATTAGTTAGAAACAGCCTACAGATCAGTTTCTATCATGTGGCCAAACTTTATCACGACTTGTAACTCCCAACTTTTTTTAGTATAGAGGTTCATACCTACTATAATGGGGAATGTCTAAAAAAACTAAATTGGCTGAATATTTTTTATAGATAGAGGAAACAAGAAAATATTCGAGTCCGGAATTCAATAAAAATACTTTACACTCGCGAGCAAAAATAAGTACCTAGCTGGGTACAAAATCGCCGTAACTTCTTAAGAGGCCGTGTCCACGTTTTTCCGCTCTCTCGCTCGCAAATTTCATGTTTTCTCAAGATTTCTTAAATCTGAGTGCGTTCGCACTGAAGCAGCCCTAAAAATGTTTCTCTTTTCCGATATAAAATCTACACGTTTTTGTTATAGTACAGTAGCCCGTAGAACATTTAAATCACCAAAAAGGTTACCGTTTGCCGGTGTGATATAGTTATTTATTACGAAATTATAGGTACTTTAACCCAAGTTTTACAGATCGCAACCCGCCGTAAGCTATACTTGTATATCTCCAAAAATGATGTTTTTTTTATTTTTCAAGCTTTTCCACATGGTTTAACTATTGTCGTGTTCTACAGCTTTGTTTGATTGCCACTGATAATAGTAAGACTATGGAAAGTGATCATACACCGATTTAAGACCAGATAAAGTCCAACCATTTTCATCAGGTCTTAAATCTGTGTATGGCTACTTTTTATAGTCTTACTATTATCTGTGGCAATCAAACCAAGCTGTAGAACACGACACGACAAGACTATACTATTATTATTTATTTTAAAGAGGAACAAGTACAACTAATGCTGGAGGGATCGAAGTCACTAAACTATCAAAACTCACCGTTTAAATGTTATGTAAAGCCGTTTGAAAATTGTGAGGAAAAACATGATGAGGTAAGTCTCTTAAATTATTAATAACAAGTTTTTTTTTAAATGAAAAAATATTAAAAACACGACTGCCCTGCCAAAAAACGAACTAAAAAGTTAAATAACGTGTCATTGCAGTCGGGGGACCGTTTTGTGGTACAATTTTTATTCAAAGAGGTCCCCCGACTGCAATGACACTTGTTATTTAACTTTTTAGTTCGTTTTTTGGCTGGGCAGTTGTTTTTAATTTTTTTAAATATATTTATTTTTATTTCTGTAGGAATGTATGTATGGTAATATGGAGAGAAAGTAGCCACTGATAGGAAGGCCAAAGTGGAAGATCTTCCTCCGGGCTGGGTGATCTTAGCCCGGGGACCGCGGTTCCACCGATGATGGTTGGCAGTTGTATATATGCTGCGTCGCTGAGAAAACTTCGTCAGCGAGATGTAGGTTTCTCCGTATATTCTCCATACTACGAGGTGTTATTCCTTACTAATCTTTGTGTTCATTCGACACTAGCGCCATCTAGTAACATAGTGGTTGAACCTTGTTGTAACCGTGTGTTACTATGTGCGGCGGTACGGTAGATGCCGCTACATCACTCCCCCCCTGAGACCGGAGGTCGATAGTCCAAGGGTTGTCCAAGCTCAGTCAGAGCTATGCAAGTGCCAGAGTAGAGTGCTGCAGGAGATACCCCAGTTTGCGGTGAGTCGAGACAGTCTACGGTGAGTCGAGACGTTGTGGGGTGAAAGAAGGCGCGTCCGCCAGTGCTGCAGGGAGATCCGTGTCCACGGTGAGTCGGGACAGTGGAAGGTGACGGTAGGTCCGAGCTGCTGGTGAGGTGCGCAGAGCTGCCACGCCGGAGTAAGGGCCAAGTGATGCTCCAGTCGTGGGCTGCGAAGACCAGGTCGGGAAAATGCCGTCGAGAGTTGCCGAAGGTCCAGGGACGCTTCCTGGACCTTCGGCAACTCTAGTCTATGATGCTGCGATGGAACCTTGAGGGCTGGTGCTGGCCGCTGTGCGTCTGCTTGCGGTGTGACTGCTGCGGATGCTGGATAAGGTATGGGAAGTGATGGCTGCGCTGCGTTGCTGAAGGTGGTTGATGTGCTCCGTCGGGGGTCACCAGTGTAGGTAATGTAGTATTATGGTATGGAGAGAGGTGAGGTAGCCACTAGTAGGAAGGCCAAAGTGAAAGATCTTCCTCCGGACTGGGTGATCTTAGCCCGGGAACCGCGGTCCCACCGATGATGGTTGGCAGTTGTACATTCTGTGTACTAAGTATCGGGAATTTGTCAATAAAACAAAAAATACAAATTATTCATCTAAATTGATTTTATCGCCTTCAAACTAGGCCCCATCGCTTGCAATACAACATCTCCACCGCTTCACCCAGTCTTCCATACATTTTTCATAGGCTATTTGCGGTATGGCCTTTAGCTCATTCAGCGAATTTTCTTTTATGGCTTCTATCGACTCAAAACGTTTTCCTCGAAGTGGTAATTTTAACTTGGGAAATAAAAAAAAGTCAGACGGAGCCATATCAGGTGAATACGGTGCTTGGTCGAGAACTTTTGTTGAATTTTTCGCTAAAAACTCATTCACTATAATGGCTGTGTGTGATGGTGCATTATCATTTTCCATTGTAAAAATCGCCGAGGACTCAAAACTATCACCAACAAAAAGTGTAGTTTAAAACAAATTAAATGACAGATCCCGCTCAAATTTTGCGCGCTTAATCAGTACAGTGCTACCAACATGCAGTAAAAAAATTAGAACGACCTCTTTTACGCGGGTCTTTTTATTGACTTATTCCCGATACTTTTTACACAGAGTAGTATATATGCTGCGTCGCTGAGAAAACTTCGTCAGCGAGATGTAGGTTTCTCCGTATATTCTCCATATTACGAGGTGTTATTCCTTACTAATCTTTGTGTTCATTCGACACTAGCGCCATCTAGTAACATGGTGCTTGAACCTTGTTGTAACCGTGTGTTACAATGTGCGGCGGTACGGTAGATGCCGCTACATTTCACACATTTTAGTGACAAATTATATAGTTTTGAAATGTGCTCATTGAGGCCTATCATTTAATGCCCATATTGTAAAAATTGAAGAAAAAAAAATATTTACACATTTGAAAATGGCGTCGTGCCGTCGCCATATTGACATTTTTTTCAAAAAAAAATCACTCGGAACGATGTAATGGTTCTAACGATACCCCATACATCCAAATCTGTTGAGCCATTTAGAACTTACGATGGAATAAAGAAACTCTTATACTCACAAACATACATGAACCCTGAACACATACACTCCTTTTTGGGCAGTCGTGTAAATAGCAAGACTTTGATTGGTGAAATTGCGAGAAGTTGCACCTGTTCCTGTTTCATAGTTCTTGTTTTTCATGTACCTTCCGCCTGTTCAACGTAGACCTGTGGGCCGGCCAAGAGGCTCATTTTCAATCTATCGCATATTTTCAATCTAAGTACATTTCACATATAAGAATGTTCTTGTGAGCTTTGTTCCTTAAACGATCGTTATGAAAACACAAAAAAATAGTTCAGATAGGTAATGATGACACCCGCAACCCTGTTCACAATTTATATAAATATGCGATCGATTTATTTTTAGCAATCGGAGACCATGTTCAGGGCGGCATATCTACCAGAAGCTTCCTACTTCGCCACCCAGACGATGATATTTGATAACATCAAGCTAATGGCTATTTTGCCAATTTGGTCTGGTCCAAATATGCGATAGATTGAAAATGACCCTGGTTGGCCGGCGGTCTAAACAGCAAGTAGAACAGCAAAGCAAAGAAACGAAACTGGTAGGTCTGGGGGGACCCTTAGAACCAATGTGACACTTATCTTACTTAAAGCAGCAATGTAACTGCGCTTTCAATCGATTTCAATCGAGAATTGTTAGCAATAGACTTACGTAATTCGGGGTCTGTTCATGCTCCACTTGCCGACTTCCATCTGCAGATAGCATCGTGTCGGTTTGCACAGTTGCTTGATGCGTCCACAATACTCTATCACATAATGTGGAATGTCCGAAAAAATCAAATTGGCTGAATCACTGGTCAACAAAATTTTGTAACAAGAAAGGTGGTAGCTAATTTTAAATTACCTACCTACCCTCATTTTATTACCATATTTATTTTGATTCAATCAGGTCTAGTTTTCGTGTTACAGCTACTACCCACAAAATTAAAAATTAACCGTTTTTGTTTCACTTTTGCATTCAAAAAATTTGTTTATTTGAGGAGCGTAGTGTTTTGTTCTGTTTTTAGAGTTAAGTGATTCCTAAATAATGTCAAGAAAGTGTAATAATGATCTTGACAAGTTTTGTTACATTTGTGGTGACATTACTTTCAAAACTCAGCGAAGGAATTTGACACCATAGGTAACTAAGTTATATGAACAGTATTTTGGCTTTGCCATCGGACAACAAGACAAAGCGTGGGTTCCACACATCAGAGGGCCTAGTACGAGTTGTGTTTCTCACCTCACTTTGCGAATAGTATCGAGTGAAAGAGAGGAAATCATGCGAGTGAGTGAACGAGTGAAAGAGAGGAAACGACAGTTAACTACTCGCAAAGTGAAGTGAGAGCAAAAAACCAACTCGTACTAGGCCCTCTGTTGTGCTACATGTGTCGATCTTCTCACTGGATGGGCGAAAAGATCACGATCTATGCTTTTTGCAATCTCTATGATTTGAACGGAACCAACGAACCACTCATTTGATTGTTATTTGATTTTTTCGGTCGGTCGGTCGGTATTCGGTTCATCAAAAAAATATTAAAAACCCTCCATTGGTGCAGCCTGAGAATGTATATTTCCACCTTTACAGATAAAGCTTGGGTTTATGAAGAACTTCATGAAAGCTATGGACAGGAGTGGTGACGGCTTTTTTTATTTAAAAAAAAGTTCCAAAGCTCAAGTGAAGCAAAAATTAAAGAGGGCAGGGCATATTTGTTGGCCCTTAAATCAGGCAATTGATGAAAGATGACATATTTAAATAAAAGCTTATAAATTTAGAAAAATCAGCTTGGAAATCTTTCATGAAAGTAACTTCCAATTTTCTAGGAAATCACCGATCAAGTGACTGTAAATGTATTATTGAAGAGCATTTATCCACTTATATGGCTTTGGGCTGTAATATGTCGTTGAAAATACATTTTCATCATTCACATTTAAACTTTTTTCCTGCAAATTTGGCCGCCATCAGCGATGAACACGGTGAAAGCTAATTTCAAGACATTTCTACCATAGAAAAACGATATCACGGCAAATGGAACCCACGTCTGTTAGCGGATTACCGTCGGACTTTAGAACGAGACGTTCCTGAAGCAAAATACAAACGCAAGTCATAAAAGTAAATTCATATTAATGTTGCAATAAATCGAAATAACTTGTTTTTGTTGATAAAAATTCAAAATTTCTAATATGTTATAAAATGGTATTACAAAAAAACTATTCGTATTTAAAGCATTTTAATGTTATTTCTAGTATCAGTATCCTTGTCCTAAACATAACTAGACAAAAGTTTTCATGTTACATGCAAAAGTTGTTTTTTTGTTGACTAGTGATATTTTTTCGTAGGAATAAGCTCCCTTAATAATAGAAAAAAAAAACAGAATTTTCGGTTGCGTGAAAAATTTTAAAAGAATTAAAGTCTCTTCGACTTCACAAATGTTTTTATGAAATAAATATTTTTTCATTTTCATTTTCAAATGTAGGAAAGTAACAGCAGAATGGAGGTTATATGTCTGTGATTATACCTTTGCCAACACATGCCACTGTGACGACAAGAATAAAAAAAAATTGACATTTTGTGTTGAATTTTTTTTTAAACCATGTTGTGGTTGTGGCACAAGGAGGTTTACATAGGGAGTGAGTACTATACAAAAATTCTCACTATTCGTTTAAAAGAAATTCAACTTTATTGCCTTCGTCATAGAGTTGAAATTCTATCGATGACATTGACTGAAGACTCTACTGTGTGAATGAAACAACACCAGGTGGAGGTCGGTGTCTCGTTCGCACAATTGCCATTACTAAACAATAATACCACGATAGTAGGAAAAAAAATGTACGTTACCAATCACGTAGTGTATCAAAGTTAAGGATTCGGAGTGGAATTTTGAAAATATACTACTTAAATATTAATTTAGAATAACACATAGTAATTGTAAAATAAAACTGAACTTATTCTTTTGATTTAATTAGATGTCTACAATAATGCTAATCAGCATTATTATAGTTGTATAAATTCAAGTGTCAATCCTGGCAACTCCGATCCGATTTTGACTTTGGCGCCGAATTTCAATTTTAGAATTTCAATATTCAGGAAATATTCCTTTACAAAATTAGGGTGACCATAAATACTACACCATTTCTGATTTCCCAAAAACTAAATTGTTCTATCAATTGAAATAACTGGAAGTCGCAGGCGAGGGGTAAAGTTAATATTAATAATCAAATTCATGTTTATGCGCCGATTTTGATGAAATTCGGTTTTTGGTACTATTTTGACAAGAAAATAACAAAGTAATTTTTAAAGTATATGAAATTCAAAATGGCGGCCAACTTTTTTGTTTGTGGGCCGATTTCGATGAATTTCGGTTTTTGGTACTATTTTGAGAAGAAAATAACAACGCATTTTTAAAATATTAAAAAATTCAAGATGGCGGCCAACTTTTTTGTTTATGGGCCGATTTCGATGAAACTCGGTTTTTGGCACTATTTTGATAAGAAAATATTAATGCACTTTTTAAATATTAAAAAATTCAAGATGGCGGCCAACTTTTTTGTTTATGGGCCGATTTCGATGAAACTCGGTTTTTGACACTATTTTGATAAGAAAATAACAACGCAATTTTTAAATATAAAAAAATTCAAGATGGCGGCCAACTTTTTTGTTTATGGACCGATTTCGATGAAACTCGGTTTTTGGCACTATTTTGACAAGACAATAACAACGCAAAGTTAAAAATATTAAAAATCCAAAATGGCGGCTAACTTTTTTGTTTGTGGGCCGATTTCAATGAATTTCGGTTTTTGGTACTATTTTGAGAAGAAAATGACAACTCAATTTTTTAAATATTAAAAAATTCAAAATGGCGGCCAACTTTTTTGTTTATGGGCTGATTTCGATGAAACTCGGTTTTTTAGCACTATTTTGATAAGAAAATAACAACGCAATTTTTAAATAATAAAAAATTCAAGATGGCAGCCAACTTTTTTGTTTGTGGACCGATTTTGATGAAACACGGTTTTGGTACTATTTCCACATGAAAACAACAACGCAATGTTGAAAATATTAAAAAGTCTAAGGTGGTTGCCAACTTTTTTGTTTGTGGGCACCGATTTCGATAGAAACTCGGGTTTTGGTACTATTTGGACAAGAAAACAGCAACATAATGTTAAAAGTATTAAAAATCCAAGGTGGCGGCCAAATTCTTTTCTTGTTCTTTTTTTTCAACCCAGTAATATCAAAACCAACCCAAAAACAAAATTAGCAGCTATTTTGACCTTTTGACATTGTTTACGTTGTATATTACTATATTTTTAAATCAAAACAACTGCTTTTTACTTAACGAGCTAAACTGAAAATATACCACCTCCTATCAGAGCTCTCGTCAAGAGGAATCAAACGAGCTCAAACTCAATGGGGTTGCATGGTTTTATTACAGAATTCCAGTGGCCTTCTTTCGGCTTCATCATCAGACCCTGGAAACTATTTCCTATCAGAGTACTCGTCAAGACCATTCAAACAAGCCCAAACTCGATGGGGTTGCATGATTTTATTACAAAGTTCCAATGGCCTTCTTCCGGCTCCTTCATCAGCCCCTTGAATATTATTCCCTAACAGAGTACTTGCCAAGACGATTCTAACGAACCCAAACACGATAGGGTTGTATGGTTTCATCATAGTGTTCCTGTGGCTGGCCTGTGGATACCATAATATTACATTACCTTCTAGTTCTGTGTTCAAAGTTTCAAGTCTCTAGTTCATTGGGAAGTTAGTATAAATTTGTGCTCAAACAAACAAACGAAAACACAAACAAACGAGCAAGCAACCTTATAAAAACGTGGTAAAAGTATTAATTGTAAATATAGAAGTACCTAAGTTTATATTAAACAGTTTAAAGTAATAAGTATGTCTCCGACCAACCATACAGTTTGGTCACCCTAATGAAGAAAGAGATACATACATCTACTTGACCTCTCTGTCGGCTCGTTTTGGGGCGAAGAGCTCAATCTGGTTTATACCGAAGGGATGTGCTACGTCTATGTTGTGGCAGGTGATGGCAAAGGTATACTTTCCATTCTGCTGTTACTTTCCTATATTTGTAAAGACGAAGAGACTTTAATCTTTTTAAATTTTTTCACGCAACTGAAAATTCTGTTTTTTTTTTCTATTACTAAGGGAGCTTATTCCTAATTCCTACCTAAAAAAAAATTTTCAGGCAATTTGATTTTTTTCGGACATTCCCCATTATTATAGTGTTAGACCAAAAAAGAGAAAGAAATTAGTTCAATAAATCTCGATAGATGGCGTTTTATTAAAGCCGAGCCGTGGTAAAGTTGCTTGTGTTTCAATCGCAAAAACGTACCCTCCGCCTCTTTTGCCCCGCTACCTACAGGGCTTGCGATTTGCAATCAAAATTTTAAAAAAATGCATTGTATCAAATTATTTATTCAAATAAGCTGACATAATTAGCATTTTAAATCGTCAATTCTTTTACCCTACCACCCATTATGACGTCATTTAGCTGATTAGAAAAATGGGCGCAAAAACCTTATCAGATGGAACTATATTTACAAATATGTATATCGTTTCCAGACATTACATTCATATATTGCTATCAATATAGATTTTAATAAATAAATAACATTATCTAATTAAGTAATTTCTTAATGAATCAATTTATAGGGTTCTAGCTAAATTCAAAGTCATTTATTCAGTCTAGACTCTAGGCTGTTATAAAAAATTCAATTCATACAATTTAACATGCGTTAAGATAGGTAGTCAGAAGCAGACCCATTCCCACTGGCAGCACCCGTTCACGAGCATGACGCATGAACCAGCCATCGCTTCGCTTAACCATATTTGAGGGAACGTAACGACCCGCCTCACACGACACCACCGCAGAAATGTTTAAAGTGAGCATGACATACTAAAGCTACCTATATTAAGGCGCCAAGTCAAGAAACGGATCAAATTACTGGGAATTTTAGTATAGAACTTTATATCTAGACCTATTAAAGAACCACTGAATTTTCCTAATCTGTATACCTTCCACAACTACGAATTGTTAATCTATCGTTAACTTTTTTTTTCTACTGTTGAAATATATTTTGTTTTTGTAATCTACTGTTTTCCATAGGGAAGTAGCGGGTCATTCCCAATACAAGTATCGTCAGATTATTTATAGGGAAGTCTCAGCAATTTTTTGTAACTAAGATTACCGAAATAAATGAATTTTTATTTATATTTTTCTATTTAAAACAAAACTTCACAGGTGCTGCACTTACCCAAGAAATTTAAATTGGATAATGATAATGAAAAGGAAATACTGAAAAATCAAGCACCCTTACTAAAAACCGATAAAGGTGAGGAAAATAAGGCACAGAACGAAGATAATAAAATAACACCTTACTTTAAAATATGTCCTATTGAAACAATAATATCAATCAACGAAACAACCACTTCAAATATTAATAGTGACATAAAGAATTCAAAAATCGAGGCAAATAGCAATGAACAGGTTACTGCTCTAAATAGTATTTTTATATGTGATGCATGCAAAAAAGAATATCACCGCAAAATCTTCTTAGAAAACCACATTAAAAAATGGCACACGATTGGAATCGATGGCAAACCAAACTCGCCAACTGATTCAAATACGAATTATCAACATATTAGAAATACTAATCTTTTGAAAGGAAACGATGATGTACTGAAAAATAAGAACAAACTTAAGGATAGTATTGCAAGACATGTAAGAATTCATACAAGAGAGATTCCATACAAATGTAGTTATTGTACGAAATGTTTTGCTACTAACTTTAATTTAGCTACACATGTAAGAACTCATACAGGAGAGAAACCATACAAATGTAGTTATTGTACGAAATGTTTTGCTACTAACTTTAATTTAGCTTCACATGTAAGAACACATACAGGAGAGAAACCATACAAATGTAGTTATTGTACGAAATGTTTTACTCAAAGCGGTGACTTAACTGTACATGCAAGAACTCATACAGGAGAGAAACCATACAAATGTAGTTATTGTACGAAATGTTTTACTCGAAGCGGTTACTTAGCTGTACATGCAAGAACTCATACAGGAGAGAAACCATACAAATGTAGCTATTGTACAAAGTGTTTTAATGCTAAACACGTATTAGCTACACATGTAAGAACTCATACAGGAGAGAAACCATACAAATGTAGTTATTGTACGAAATGTTTTACTCAAAGCGGTGAGTTGGCTGTACATGTAAGAATTCATACAGGTGAGAAACCATACAAATGTAGTTATTGTACAAAATGTTTTTCTATTAGCAGTAATTTAGCTAAACATGTAAAAACTCATACAGGAGAGAAACCATACAAATGTAGTTATTGTACGAAATGCTTTATTAAGAGCAGTGATTTAAATACACATGTAAGAATTCATACAGGAGAGAAACCTTACAAATGTAGTTATTGTATAAAATGTTTTATTAGCAGCAGTGATTTAACAAAACATGTAAGAATTCATATAAGGAAGAAAGATAAATTAACGTTATGAACTAGTCCTTATGATTAATTCAATTAAATTAGTGAGTTTTTAAGTTAAGATATCAGACATACTATCCCCGTCAATTGGTAATGCGCCTGGCAGCCATGATGTTAACCTCAAAAACGAAAAGCAATTGTAATTCTTTTAATATACCCAGACCTCATCTTATTGAAAATAATAATTCAATAATTAATAATAAGTCTTTACCTATGAAATTGCCGATTTGTATGAAGATTTTTCAAGAAGTTGCATTTTTCATAATAGCATTTTCTTTGTTCATTTAACAACCATGAACACTCATGTAACAAAACTTTTATGTACTAATGTTTGAACACTATGCTAACTTATTTCTATTTAAGATAAGCGAAAAAATAAGTTTTGGTTAAGTTACAACCCCTTCGGTCACCCTTTTTTTTTGCTCACAAAAAAAGAGTCACTTTCAAGATCTTTTTTTTAATGTCACGAAAGCTAAAATATGGACTTTATTTTTACTGATAGTTAACTATCATGATCATAATTCGATGTAATATTCAAGATTTTGTTAAAATTTTAAATTATAGAAGTTATTATTTTCTCTGTATGTGACAAAATATCGGCAATTTCATAGGTAAAGACCTAATATATTAGATTATTTACCTATTAGAATTTTCTTATTTCATGGCATTTTTAGTTGCGGATCACGTCAACGTGGATATTAATGTGACAAGGTTTCAGCGCATTACCAATTGACGGGGATAATAATCACGTTTTTTACTTTTGGAACATCGCAATAGGCAGGGATACCTTCTCAAGATATAAAATACCTAGCGTTCAAAGTGTTGTTGAAAGGATTTTGTTGTTTTAGCTGAAAAAAAATAGCTGAAGCATTGTTTCTGTGATGTAGTCTGACTAGCGAAAGCTGGCACGTGGTTGGAAAAGAAACCAATAGTATAAAGTTGCAAATCGGTGAAACATAGTCAAAATGAGACATATGCCAAATGATATTTCGATGATTCAAAAATATGGCAAACAATAGGTACAGTACATATAGCAACAAAGACGTCGGTCAACCGTTTTCGGTCAAATGAAATTAGAACAAGTTTTCGGACAAGTAATCGGTTACCGTATTATTAATATGTGAAAATCAAAATTTGCTAACACTTTTGTCTCACGATTTATTTGTATGACGAATTTTTACCTCAATGCCTCAATTCTACTGTTTCAAGAGACAGAGTGCAAAAAGGCAGTTTGAATATGGCAGCACTATTGACCAGTCCACAAAGCATTAAAAAACAAATAGTAAAAACAAATAGTAGTAGTAAACATAATAGTACGTATAGTTTCGTCAGAAGGAGATGTCAAAGGTGCGTTTCGAATGGGTATCGATTTTGGAAAAATAAGTATAATAAGATTTATGACGTAATTAACAAATACTTTAATACTATTACGTCATATTTGTTTGCGGCGGTTCATACAGTATATTTTAATCTAATCGCCAGCCTTTAATTCGTGTAAATAACCGAATTATTACCTAAAATTTATTTTAAAAATATGCGATTGCGTTATTTTTGTGTTCCAGTTGTGTTTCTAAAATTCAAATGTTTGTATTGCATATCACAATAGATATACGAGGCTAGTATATACTATAATATTATGTAATCTGTGTCTATACGAAAACTGTTTATTCAGAATCAGTAACAGAATCGATTGCAATATTTTTACATCATGTTATATTTTGACTAAATAATATTTACAAATCCATAATTAACGCACACCCTATTAACGGGACAACCCAAAAAGCTTGTAACTCCATGAGTTTTTAAGGTATCATTATCATTTTTTTTATACTGATTCTGAAATAGAAAATATGTGACCCGACCCGTGTTTAGGCTTTCGTATATACAAAAAATAATGTTGTATAAAGCCTTATTCATAATGGACTGAATTGATGAAAATACTTAATGTATTTCAGTGTGATCTCATGTACCTATTATAAATATTTTTTAGAGATAATTTCACCCTTTATTCATTGTATTTTCTTTTGTGTATTCTGTTTTTTTTTATCTTGTGTTATATAAAGTTATAAAATAAATAATATAAATTTAGTACTTACCTAATAACTAACATTCAATATTCTTGGATGTTTTACCACAGAATACATAATAGTTGGTTTTACACAAAGTCAGTCATCCACAAAGTGTTTTTACATAAATAAATTCGTAAAGCGATAAGTTTTGAATTTTAATTTCTAAATAATTTTGCAGGATTTTGAAGAACCAATGTTCCCATCCCATATAATTAAAGTACTTACGTACATTTTCAAAGATCATTCCCCTATGACTACAGTCATACAAAATTGAGTATATTTTATTCACCGTATGGAAATAACTTTACACAAAAAATGTGTTACTTTTGGGTTACATTTGTGTAACGATAACACAAAATGTTGTGATACTTTTGTGTGATAAGATTTTGGCGACCTCACAAAGATTTAACTCACCTTTATCTAGATCTAGAACTTTCTCAAATCCTTACTAATATTATAAATGCGAAAGTCCGTTTGTTTGTTTGTTTGTTTGTTTGTTTGTTTGTTACGCCTTCACGTCTCAACTACTGAACCGATCGTCATGAAATTTTGCATACACGTTGTCAGGGGTACAGAGAAGGACATAGGGTACCATTCATCCCGAAAAAAAGTATTGTTCCCGAGGGATAGCAAAAAAACTTTCCACGCAGACGAAGTCGCGGGCGGCAGCTAGTAAATTATATTAAATAACAGCAATAAAATGTTTTATTCGTTACTTACGCACCAACTTATCCATCCTCAAAGAACTTCACATAGGTACGTGATGCGCAGTTACGAATACATAAGTTCTTTGGGCATCTCCAGAAACGAGAAATCGATGGAGAGGACGACAAGGCCACACAGAGGGGAAGAGACCACGAGGCCGCTCTCCGACTCGTTGGATCGACCTCATTAAGAATACTACGCAGTCGACCGCAGTACAGTGTTTTCGCAACGCAGAAAATCGGCAAAAATGGAGAGACATCACACGTTGTGCGGCCGCCCTGGGAGCGAATGGCGACGCCAAGCCGCAACCCTGTCCATCGTTGGCCACTTAAAGTCTGTTCATCCTTACTTGTCTTATTTAGTATTCTTAGTAGTCTTATCCGTGGTGCTTCCCAAAGAGTGGGTCTCAAGATGAACATGGATAAGACGAAAATTATGTCAAATGGCCATGTTGTACCCTCTCCAGTTCATGTTGGGAACACTACTCTTGAAGTTGTTGACCACTACGTATACCTAGGACAGGCAGTCCAGTTAGGTAAGTCCAACTTTGAGAAAGAGATCTCTCGTCGAATCCAACTCGGGTGGGCAGCATTCGGGAAGCTTCGAAAAATCTTCGCGTCCGATTTACCTCAGTGTCTCAAGACGAAAGTCTATGAACAGTGTGTGTTGCCAGTGATGACTTACGGCAGTGAAACGTGGTCGCTAACTATGGGTCTCATAAGGAGGCTCAAGGTCAGCCAGCGTGCAATGGAGAGAGCCATGCTCGGCGTTTCCCTGCGTGATCGAATCAGAAACGAGGAGATCCGCAGGAGAACTAAAGTAACCGACATCGCTCGAAGGATTGCTCAGCTGAAGTGGCAATGGGCAGGACACATAGCGAGAAGAACTGATGGCCGTTGGGGCGGAAAGGTTCTGGAATGGCGACCGCGCACCGGACGACGCTCCGTGGGTAGGCCCCCGACAAGGTGGACCGACGATCTGGTGAAGGTCGCGGGAAGCCACTGGATGCGGACAGCGCAGGACCGATCGTCGTGGAGATCCTTAGGGGAGGCCTATACCCAGCAGTGGGTGTCGTGCGGCTGATATGATGATGTTATATTTTAGAAATAACGGTGAAAGCGTGTTAGGTTGACTAATAATTCAAAAGGTTATCATTTTGCTTTTTAATTATATTTTGTCATATACAATTTATAATATGGTTTGATCTTTTGGTAATAAGCAAATAGAAAAAGTGATCTGTAATTATTAACACTTAAGCCGCCGCGTAGATCACCGGTGACTTACGCTTAAAAATTATTTTATAATTTTATTTTCCCCAAAGAAAGTTCTAACCTTTTTTATTATTGTAGGTATATGAAATCTGAAATTTTCTACAAACGTTTTTCTTATTGTTAATTTATTTTTACTTTTTAATTCATGAATTGTATAAAACAATAACTTATTTTAGTCCAATCAAATTAGACATTGAATGCTGCAACAAATCAGGTATTTTTGGTTTTACATACATTATTTGTTATGTGAAGGCAATGTCAAATCCAAGTTTTCAGCCTTGGCAAATGACCGGCAGGCTGTTTATCTAATTAGAAACCACTTAGCGACCGGTCTCATTTGACAGATGAATGTGATACATTGCTAGTAGGGTACTTCATTTTTGGGTAAGAAAAAACATACCAAAGAAAAGTAGCAATGTATGTCAAATGAAACCGGTCGCTAAATAGTTTCTATTTAGATAATCAGCTTGCGGTTCATTATAAAATCTCAAAAATGTTGACCTTTTTTCAGTTTTTCTCGATGTTGACCGGCACCCTGACTATCTAAAAAGTAACTATTTAGCGACCGGTTTCATTCCACATACATTGCTACTTTTCTTTGGTATGTTTTTTTTAATCCAAAAAGAAGTATAAATGGATCACTATCATCTATGAACTGCAACCGGTTGCTAGGTGGTTTCTAATTAGATAATCAGCCCGCCGGAAGAAATGGTTTTTCATACAGATTGTGTAAAAAGTTTTTAAAGTTGGTTAAATTTGAGGGTAGAACGGATTTGATACAAGCGCTAGTTTCGGAGACACTTGAAAATTTGGCCAATTTTTAAGTTACATGATTTTTATCAAAATTTCCCCTGTGTGTATCCCCGTCTAATTTTTAAAATAAGAGAGTGAAATATCCAAAAAAATATTATGCTGTAAATTTTAATAAACGTTTTCAAAGAAAATCAGTTTGAACGAGATAAAGTGAGCCGTTTTAGAGATAAAACACATTTTCCAAAACCGCAAACAATAACTTTGTTATTTCTACAAACACTATGAAAAACAAAGTTATTTTTGCAAACGAAATATGATAGTGGTATTAAATATGGTATGCTTGTGTCTCCGAAACTATCACTCGTATCAAAAGCGTTGGGTACAACGCTTTTGATTTGAGCAACAATTTGAGGGTCAAATTGTTGCAAATTTAACCAACTTTAAATTTTTTTTTACACAATCTTGATGAAAAAGCTGTCATTCAGTTTCTTCTCAGTTTCTCATCATTCTTTTCATGTCTAATTTGATTGGATTACTTATTAATCCAGGTATTTTACTCGGTGGAAAAAGCTATATGCCTACCTATTCAAAGAAGAAACAAATTACGTACTAGTAGGTTTAAAAAAGTATTATATTCACCTTTCAGACTCTCCAGGTAATTTAAAATATGTTATCCCTGGGTGCGTTTTTGTAGAACTGAGGCAACAATAAACAGCACAATATACTCGTGCTCTATAGTTGCAATTCGCCATCGTGATCACAAAACACGAAACCACCGTTCGTTCGTCACTGCGGCGCATTTGCGACTGTAGCAGCCCGAGAGCAGTAGAGGAGGGGCCAGGCCTTCAAAATTGAAATCCCGTCGGACAAGCGAGTGCTCTACCGACAACTGGTATCATTGTCTTCAGCATGATCTCCTGAACAATAATATAGCGGTTGTCGCATTATAAAGTGATGGAGGGGGGAGGGGGGGGGAGGAAAAAGGTGCAAAACTCGGTTATCAGAGTTTGGCTAATTTCTCAATAACCACTTGTTCGATTTAAACAAATAAACTGTCATATGGTAGGTAATATTCTTAACAACAGATTTTATCAAACAATGGCTTTTGTAGATACTATAGTTTATGAAATAATTAGATAAAATATGAATTTCAAATAAATATTTTGTTTGTTTTGTAGAATTGAAGCAATAAATTGAAATAAACTACTATGTAATTAAAACTATAAAGATTTGCTCCAGAAAAAAATATCGGTGAATAGCTCAGTCATTCCCCTATATAGAATAATAAACTTGTTAAACATTTTTGTCTAGTAACTAGCTAAAAAAACTTTTTTCGTGTCGCGTGGCGAAATTTTTTCTTCCATTTTTTTTTCTTAAATCCTCTACAGAATTAAAAGTATGAAGATTTGCCTCAGGAAAAAAATAACGGTAAATAGCCCAGTTATCTTATTATATAGAATGATAAACTTATCAAACATTTTTGTCTGGTAATTATGTTAAAAGAAATGTTTTTATTGCGTGGCGAATTTTCTTTATCTCTTTTTTTTCGAAAATCCTCTACAGAATTAAGACTATCAAAATTTGCCCCATAAAAAAATAATAGTGAATAGTCCAGTTATTTTTCTATACAGAATAATAAATTTGTAAAACATTTTTGTCTAATAACTGTGTTACAAAATGTTTTGTGGTGCGTGGCGAAATTTTTTTAACAATTTTTTTTTTCGAAAATCCTCTACAAAATTAAATCTATGATGATTTGCCTCAGAAAAAAATGCTGGTGAATAGCTTAGTTATTGCACTATACAGAAAAATAAACTTATCAAACATTTTTGGCTAGAAATTATGTTAAAAAAATATTTCTGTCACGCAGCGAAATTTTCTCTAACATATCATTTTTCCAAAAATCTTCTACAGAATTAAAACTATGAAGATTTTCTCCAGAAAAAAATAATAGTAAATAGATCAATTATCCCACTATATAGATTAATAAACTTATCAAACATTTTGGTCTAGTAACTGTGTTAAAAATTGTTTTGTGTCACATAACACGGTGGACCTGCAAAGTTATGTTTAAATGAGTTTGCACGGCACAAAATATTTTTTAACACAGTTACTAGACAAAAATATTTGACAAGTTTATTATTCTATATAGTGAAATAACTGGGTTATTCACAATTATTTTTTTTCTGGGGCAAATCGTCATAGTTTTAATTCTATTCGAACTAATGGTAGAAAAAATTTCACCTCGTGAACAAATAAACATTTTTTTAACATAGTTACTAGACAAAAATGATTATCATGTTTATTATTTTATATATAGTGAAATAACTGGGCTATTCACCAGTATTTTTTTCCGAGGATAATCTTTATAGTTTTAATTCTGTAGAGGATTTTCGAAAAAAATGGCAGAAAACATTTCACCACGCGACCCAAAAAAATTTTTAAGCATAGTTACTAGATAAAAATGTTTAACAAGTTTATTACTCCATATAGTGAAACAACTGTGCTATGTACAAATATTTTTTTTCTAGGGCAAATCCTCATAGTTATAATTTCATAGTACTTTCTTTCAATTTACTGCTTCAATTCTGCAAAACTAAAAAAGCCTTTGTTTGAAATTCATCTTTTTTCAATTTTTGTAATAAACTTTAGTATTTACAAAAACCATTGTTAGATAAAATTTGTTGTTACGGGTATTATCTACCATATGACACCTTATTTGTTTTAATCGGACAAGCGGTTACTGAAAAATTATCCAAACCCTGATACCCGATTTCCGCATCTTTTCCTTCCCCTCCCTCCCCCTCAACCACTTTATAATGCGACAACCGCTATATTCTTGTTCAAGAGATCATGCTGAAGACAATGATACCAGTTGTCGGTAGAGAACTCTCCGGTTCGACGGGAATCGTCATTAGACGACTTTCGTTAAAGCGGTTTCCATATTATTCGGACAGTGACCTCCCGCACTATATCGATGATAATTTTGCTGTCTTCCAGCCAAATTTCAAAACTAAAACACAAACAGCAAGTTAATGACTGTGGCAATTTTACGTAGGACTTTATACTATATGTACTTCTGTACTTTATTTTAATTTACTGCTTCAAATCTACAAAACCAAAAATGATTTTGTTTGAAATTCGACTTTTTTCTAATTATTTAATAAACTATAGTATTTACAAAAACCATTGCTAAATAAAATATGTTGTCAAGGATATTACCTACCCTAAGACACCTTATTTGTTTAAATCGGACAAGTGGTTGTTGAGAAAATTAACCAATTTCCGATACTCGACTTCCGCATCTTTTCCCTCCCCCCCTCCCCCCTCCACCACTTTATAATGCGACAACCGCTGTATTCTTGTTCAGGAAATCATGCTGAAGACAATGATACCGGTTGTCGGTGGAGCACTCTCTTGTCCAGCCGGAATCGTAATTAGACGACTTTCGTAAATGTGGCATCTCCTCTACAGCCCGAACTCGATGCGCATAGGTGTGGCTCGCATTTCGACCGTTAGCACTAAGTCAGAATACTGGGTAGTATCTTATTACTGTGCCATATAAGACAAGTAAGGATGGACAGACTTTAGAGCATATGCTCTAAGGTCTGGACGCATGTTCGGAACGGTACGTCGTCTCGATCGCCGACAGGTACGCTCCGCGGGCTGATTATCTAATTAGAAACCACCTAGCGACCAGTCTCATTTGACAGATGAATGTGATACATTGCTACTTCTCTTTAGGGTAAGAAAAACATACCAAAGAAAAGTAGCAATGTATATCAAATGAAACCGGTCGCTAAATAGTTTCTTTTTAGATAATCAGCCTGCCGATCCACCGCGAGTCGGTTTTTTCCAGACTAGCGCCGTACTGTACCTCCGTTCCGTATCAACGTTCAGATCCAACCTCATAACGTCGCCGCGATCACGTCTAGACTAGCACCGTACCGTACCTCCGTTCCGTATCAACGTTCCGATCCAACCTCCGAACATCGCCGCGATCACGTCCAGACTAGCGCCGTACCGTACCTCCGTTCCGTATAAACGTTCCGATCCAACCTCCGAACGTCGCCGCAATCACGTCTAGACTTGCGCCGTACCGTACCTCCGTTCCGTATCAATGTTCTGATCCAACCTCCGAACGTCGCCGCGATCACGTCCAGACTAGCACCGTACCGTACCTCCGTTCCGTATCAATGTTCCGATCCAACCTCCAAACATCGCCGCGATCACGTCCAGACTAGCGCCGTACCGTACCTCCGTTCCGTATCAACGTTCCGATCCAACCTCCAAACGTCGCCGCGATCACGTCCAGACTAGCGCCGTACCGTACCTCCGTTCCGTATCAACGTTCCGATCCAACCTCCGAACGTCGGCGTCGCCGCGATCACGTCCAGACTAGCGCCGGCGCCGTACCGTACCTCCGTTCCGTATCAACGTTCCGATCCAACCTCTGAACGTTGCCGCGATCATGTCCAGACTAGCGCCGTACCGTACCTCCGTTCCGTATCAACGTTCCGATCCAACCTCCAAACGTCGCCGCGATCACGTCTAGACTAGCGCCGTACCGTACCTCCGTTCCGATCCAACCTCCGAACGTCGCCGCGATCAAGTCCAGACTAGCGCCGTACCGTACCTCCGTTCCGTATCAACGTTCCGATCCAACCTCCGAACGTCGCCGCGATCACGTCCCAGACTAGCGCCGTACCGTACCTCCGTTCCGTATCGCCTTTGAACGGGGCGAAAAAACCGACTCGCGGTGGATCGGCAGGCTGATTATCTAAATAGAAACCACCTAGCAACCGGTCTCATTTGACAGATGAATGTGATACATTGCTACTTCTCTTTGGGGTAAAAAAAACATACCAAAGAAAAGTAGCAATGTATATCAAATGAAACCGGTCGCTAAATAGTTTCTATTTAGATAATCAGCCTGCCGATCCACCGCGAGTCGGTTTTTTAGCCCCGTTCAAAGGCGATACGGAACGGAGGTACGGTACGGCGCTAGTCTGGGACGTGATCGCGGCGACGTTCGGAGGTTGGATCGGAACGTTGATACGGAATGGAGGTACGGTACGGCGCTAGTCTGGACGTGATCGCAGCGACGTTCGGAGGTTGGATCGGAACGTTGATACGGAACGGAGGTACGGTACGGCGCTAGTCTGGATTTGATCGCGGCGACGTTCGGAGGTTGGATCGGAATGTTGATACGGAACGGAGGTACGGTACGGCGCTAGTCTGGACGTGATCGCGGCGACGTTTGGAGGTTAGATCGGAACGTTGATACGGAACGGAGGTACGGTACGGCGTTAGCCCTTGTCCAGACTACAAGAATTTGAGTGTATCAGATCACCGTCACGTATCGCCGACGTGTATCATTTGGCTAGTGTGGACGCAAAATGATACGCGATCATGCTACGCGCCGTATCTGATACACCCCGATCCGTATGTAACCGCGTATCAAACAAAGCTTTCTGCCTTGTTTACACTTGCGTATCTGTTGTGATACTGGTTAGTTACAATGTTTAATCTAAATTCTATGATTCTATGTCATCGTAGACAGCTGTTTATACCTGTAACTTTGTTTACTTGGTTACCAAAATTTCCACTAGTAAATACTGATTTTACCTGCTCAATTCTTGTTTAATTCCTTTTACAACAGTATGGGAGTCGTGTATCATGATCGGCAGAATTACGTAGTGTAGACGCATTTTAATACTGTATCATGATACGACTATGTGATTTGATACGATGATCGCCGCGATCCATCTCGAGGCGGTTTTTGCCCGATCATCAAAGGGGATACGCAATGCCGCCAGGGAGACCAGATTAAAATTTGTCATTATGCTAGCAGCTCCGTAAAATTCCGCTAAATTATGCTAAACTTTTTATTTAAAATGCTAAAATTCTGCTAACTCACATTTTGTATGAAAGTATATAAAAAACTGCTTTTTAGGGTTCCGTACCCAAAGGGTAAAAACGGGACCCTATTACTAAGCGTCCGCTGTCCGTCTGTCTGTCAGTCTGTCTGTCTATTATGGGATAAATATATATTATGGGACCCACTGAACAACAATTATTATAATCAGTGTTGCCATTGTATTTTTTTTACTTGCCGTGTTTTGTCAGTGAAATTGCCGTAGATCGGCGGAAAATAGCAAAAAATGCCCTGTTTCGATAGAATTACTGCACTCCGAAAAGAATTAGAGCATATGAAATTACCGTGTTTGTATGAACTGTTCTGCCACAGAAAGCCATAGCAAGGTTCATTATTGAACCCGATTGCCGTAGAACACGGTAATTACCGTAGCATTGGCAACACTGGCTCGAATTGACTGGGCAAAGCTACGAGGAAAATGAACGCGTCCACATTCACGACACGCGTTGTTGATACGCTGACATGATACAGTATCATAAGTGTGGACGTGGTTATTAAGCCCATTTTGGGCTAATGGAGATAGTGATACGATGCAGGCGAAATGAGCGTCCACACTTATGATACGAATACTTGATACGATACGGCTGATTTTGATCGTCAAGATGATACAAGTGTGGACAAAGCTTTAGTCTGGACGTGATCGCGGCGACGTTCGGAGGTTGGATCGGAACGTTGATACGGAATGGAGGTACGGTACGGTGCTAGTCTGGACGTGATCGCGGCGACGTTCGGAGGTTGGATCAGAACGTTGATACGGAACGGAGGTACGGTACGGCGCTAGTCTAGACGTGATCGCGGCGACGTTCGGAGGTTGGATCGGAACGTTGATACGGAACGGAGGTACGGTACGGCGCTAATCTGGACGTGATCGCGGCGACGTTTGGAGGTTGGATCGGAACGTTGATACGGAACGGAGGTACGGTACAGCGCTAGTCTGGACGTGATCGCGGCGACGTTCGGAGGTTGGATCGGAACCTTGATACGGAACTTTTTGCTCTCACTTCACTTTGCGAATAGTTAACTATCGTTTCCTCTCTTTCACTCGTTCACTCACTCGCATGATTTCCTCTCTTTCACTCGATACTATACGCAAAGTGAGATGAGAAACACAACTCTTACTGGGCACCCTGACCCCGAATTACGTAAGTCTGTTGCTTACAATTCTCGATTGAAAGCGCAGTTACATTGCTGCTTTAAGTAAGATAGTTGTCAAATTGGTTCTTACTAAAGCAGCAATGTCACTGCGATTTCTGTAGAGTTGATTGCTTGCAACAAAATTACAAAATCAGCCCACTGGACGCACCTAAAGTAGTACTCGGTCGAAGTCGGAGCGTAGGTTTTGAACGCGCCTCAATTATTGATTTTGGATTGGATGGTTTTGTTCTGTGTCTGTCACACACTGTTAGGGATGTCAAAAGTGAAAAAAATATCGATAAATAAAAAAATATCAGTACCGTACCGACCTCGATATATTGTATTAAAATCGATATATCGGTGAACATTTGCGGTTTTAAAATAATAATGTATTTAGTTCAGCCTAGCTCAGTGCTAACAGTAGAATTTATTATATCACATAATTACTTTAATGTACAAAATCTTAAGTATAATCAGGCGCTTATTTAATAGATCACCAGGCTGATTATCTAATAGTACAGTCAGGCCACCTGCACTCTCTCAAGGTCGCGCGATAAGCACCTACCGCTAGCCGTTCGTTCGAACGAACAAGTGAGCATCGGGCTGCCACACGCCCGCCTGTGTAGTCGCGCGGCATCCACAGATTACTAATTTGTAGCAAGCTACAGATACGACAGTCAATTTGGCTTAGTTCCACATCCAGAAGTTATGGCGCTGCGATCGCTTTCCAACCTAAGAGCACTAGTGCTTCCAATCGAAGTACTATCGATATCGATATTCTTTATTTAGTGATGTGCTATTATCGACAATCAATAAAGTACCTCCTTTGGACTTATTATGAATTTTAATATAATTATAAATAAAATAAAACAACCAATGTTAATTACAATTATCATTTATTAATTTTAGTTGAAGTATATGTTTTACACTTGTATAATGGTTTAATCCAATTTTTTGCATTCCGTATGTTTTATTAAAGTTTTTTTTATAAAAGTAATTCCATCTCCATCTAAAATTGTACACTAATTAAGTTAATAAGACATTGCATAGGAAATACTGTGCTTGAGAAGAAATATCATCTGAAACAAAAATATTTCGACATTAATCTCTGAGTATTTGACTAAATTCAAATCATTGTTAGACCTAACATTGTTTTTAATATGACATTCCATAATTAGTTATTAAATAATTATATTTCAAATAGGCTTAATAATTTAGTACATTATTAACACCAAAATACTAGCTTACCTCACTCTGATGTTTTGGAATCATTAGTGTTTCGCTAGTTAATGATAGTAATGCTGGTGGTGATTGAAAAAACATTACCTGCAAATAAAAAATGAAAAGTGAAATAAAAATCAAGTACTTAACAGTAAGTATGAAGTTATGATAAATAAAACTAGAAAAAATCACCTCACCCGTAGCACCTCAGATGAGACTCGAACCCACTCCCTTGGGATTCTGGCCCAATGCACTGACCAATTATGCTACAGAGTCACTAGTTGCATTGGTGAAATTTTCTAGTACTTATTACTTTTTCGCTGCAAGCCAGCGCATTGGTCAGGGCATTAGGCTGGAGTCCCAAGGATGCGGGTTCAAGTCCCATCTAAGGTGCTACGGGTGAGTCGATTTTTTCTAGTATTTATTTATCTTAATTTAAAAATAGCATTGTGAAATGCGAAAATTCTAATATTTAATAGGTATTAAGTTATTTATAACTTTATAACATCATTAACATTTTAACATTAACCTATAATATCATATTTAATTATTAAACTCTAAAATAAGTAGCCTACAAATAGTTTGCTAGTTGATTGAATGCAAAAATTTCATGAAACGATTATACTTAAAAATGTTAAAGACGGAGAACCACCAAAATGGAATTCAGAAATTTTGTTAAAAAAGAAATCACAAACAAACCTTGCATGCCCGCAGCAGTCTCCATGTCTACTAATATCCTGCACTTGATCCTGGATGACAGTAGTTATGCTCCTTTTCTACCATGTACACTAAAATAATAACAATAAATGTAAATATCATAATACAGAACTTTTAAGGTTAACGACCAAATACTCAATAGATTCAGTTATGGTCTGGTCATATCATAAGTTGTAAGGTCTGACAGAAACTCTATAGAAATGACAGCCTCATTGACCATGAGATGACAGCAAGACCTCCCTTAACTAAAGATTTTAGGTAGGAAGCGTTTGAGTGTTCGGTAATAACTATGTTTTAACTATGTACCTTTACAATACATCTTCAACTGACATTTTTTGCAAATATATTATTTATTGTTGTAAGTTTATTGATATTATATAAATTACTATTAAGATGCATTACCCTGTACCTGTACCTTGACTAAATGTGGGAGAAAAGTAGGTATGTAGGTACCTATTGTTAACATGGAGAGGAACACTTAACTTTTTTATTATTAAGATAGAAACTTACCTTCGGTAGTAAGTGAAACACCATACAATTTCTGCATTTGCGTAATGGAAACAACAAACAAGGAAAATGTATTGACGAATTTATATCGCCAACTTCTTCAAACTGATTTACGTCAAAAAGCTATACACAAATGCGTTTCTTTAGTAACTTATTTTTGCAGAGTTCAACTAAATCAGGATTTGTTGGGACCAAGACAACTAATGAAGCGAGCAACTCAAAGAAAAATAGAATTGAAATAAGTTTTTTCTTTGAAATAAAAAATTACTGACCGAAGAACTGTCATGTCTGTCACAGTCACGCACACACTAACAATACACACACCCACCATCCAATACATACAAGTCCAAACCACGACGCTAGCGCCAAAACTCTTGGGATGGAACTAAAGCTGTCAGCCCCCTGGCGGCATCTTACTGCCTGCGTAGATATTGCCTCTTTATAATAGTAACAATGTCGAATCGACATTACTGTGCCGTGTACGGATGTCAAAATCAAAAAACCAATCAACAATTGTCGTTTTTCACATTATGATATATGCTACGCAGTTCATTTAAAAGAAGACAACCCTAACGTTGCGTCGTCAGAAAAGGTAAGATGTAAGCACACGATAGAAAGAGAGGCAACTACTAGGTGAACTGCGTGAGCTGAATTGCACTTTATTGTGTCGGAGCAAAGGTCGCTATTTATTTAAATGACTTTGCCGAGTGCTGCTTCTGTACTTGTACTATTAGTTATTCTGTGGTACAGTAGCCCGTAGAACATTTAAATCACCAAAAAGGTTACCGTTTGCCGTTGTGATATAGTTATTTTTTACGAAATTATAGATACTTTAACCCAAGTTTTACAGATCGCAACCCGCCGTAACCTATATTTGTATATCTCCAAAAATGATATTTTTTTATTTTTCAAGGTTTACCACATTGTTTAGCTATTGTCGTGTTCTACAGCTTTGGTTGATTGCCACTGATAGACTATGGAAAGTGATCATACACCGATTTAAGACCAGATAAAGTCCAACCATTTTCATCAGGTCTTAAATCTGTATATGGCTACTTTTTATAGTCTTACTTTTATCTTGGCAATCAAACCAAGCTGTAGAACAAGACAATAGCTAAACTATGTGGTGAACCTCGAAAAATAAAAAAAATATCAATTTTGGAGATACCCAAATATAGGTTACGGCGGATTGCGACCTGTAAAACTTGGGTTAAAGTATCTATTATTTCGTAATAAATAACTATATCACAACGGCAAACGGTAACCTTTTTGGTGATTTCAACCACCAAGGTCACCTAGCGACCGATCTCATTTGACAGATGAATGTGATACATTACTACTTCTTTTTGGGGTAAAAAAACATGCCAAAGAAAAGAAGCAATGTATTACGTTCATCTGTGAACTGAAACCGGTCGCTAGGTGGTTTTTAATTAGATAATCAGCCTGCAGAAATTCAATGCAGCGCAAAAAAATATACAAGTCACAGACAATAATTTTTTTCATACAATAAATCAATTATGATTAAAATAATAAATACCTATATCGTTTTTGATACGATTTTCAATATTGTTTATTTTGTATCGATACATCGGTCCAAAGTATATCGGCTAAAAATATCGATATATCGAGTAAAAAATATCGATATTCGACAAGCTTACAGTTACCTACACATTAGTAATCTGTGGTTACAGACAGACGCTATTTGTTCTGTGCTGTCGCTGGTTTTGTTTGGTTATTCTTTCTTATTCGATTGAAAAATATATGTACTGTTTGAGGAGATCAGTGTATTAGTAATTTTCCCCGTATTCTTGCAGTATTCCCTACCGAAGAGTGGTAAGTATACACTTTCAGAACTAGTAGAAAAATCATAAAAGAACATTGTTTTGGATATTCAATGCACCTTTTTGAAATTACCTACTTTTTTCGAAGTTTTTACTGAAAATGAACCACCTAATGGCGTGCAGAGTATGCTTAGTGTCCGATACCCGCTTGCATTCAATATCTGGTGGTCAGCTTCGGGATATTTACGAGAAATTCACTGAAACATCGGTAAGCTAACTTTAAATAATTATTACCTTGGTTTTTTTATGGTTCCATATATCGTAGCATTCGACAAATCTTAAATCCGCACATGTAAAACATGTTCATAGTCTTATAAACATGTAAGTAGTCTATGGCTACCACAAGCCAAGAGGAATTAAATCTCCTCTGAACGTCATGGCTACAGTGCCTTGGGAAAGCACTGTCAGTATTTTCCCAACCCCCCCTCTCGTAATGAATAAGTTGAATAAGGAATGTGTTTTGTTATGCGACCCGGCTAACCCCCGGCGCTCTCTGGTACCCGGGCCAGAGAGTGTGAAATTAGCTACCGAAGACTGCATAGAAGTAGGTGACCAGGCTTCTGTGTCGGTAAATGTTACTGGAAATAGAAGAATGATTCAACAGGCCTTTCACCCTGGCCTGTTTGTTAGCAGGTCTAGAAGCTTCTCTACAGGCAATCTGCCAAAGGATGATCAACCACCGGCCTCACCACCTGTAATTGTCGACCTTGAAACTGATGAACATCCACCCACAACCCATAAACCTCCGGAATGGCAAAGAATACCAACAGCTAGAAACCCTAAAAGGAAAAAGATAAACCAAACTCCATCTCCCGAAGAAGTAAGGACCTCAAATAGATATGGTGTCTTGCCCATAGACACTAATGACAAGGAAGAACAAATCAAAGAAAGAAAACCAAGTAAGCCCCCTCCAATTATCCTATATGGAGTAGAAGATGTCGGCAAACTTACAGAATTACTTGAAAGTGTTGCTGAAAGGGATCAATTCACCTATAAAATAGTAAATCGAAACCAAATGAGAGTTAGCTGCACTCAGGTTTAGTCCGTGAAAAAGGGCTAATAGGACATACTTTTACCAGAAAAGATCATAGGAACTACAGAATAGTGATTAGAAATCTCCATCATTCAACTCCCACAAGTACAATAGTAGAAGCAATTGAAAGTACAGGTAACTCAGTAGCAGGAGAGATCATCAATGCTTGATATGGCCTAGAAAAAAATCCCACATCAACATTCTTTGTTAACCTCTTACCAGGACCTAATAACAAGGCTGTCAAAGAATTAAAATATGTATACCACCAAGCAGTTATAATAGAAGATCCGAAAAAGAAAAAAACAATTGTCCAATGCCAAAGATGTCAGCAGTATGGGCATTCGAAGAACAATTGCATGAGGCCATACCGCTGTGTTAAATGCGCTCAACAGCATAAAACGTCAGACTGCACTAAGAAAGACAGAAATACCCCGGCTAAATGCGCATTGTGTTTCTGCGCCCATCCAGCTAATTATAAAGGCTGTGAGGTATACCGTGAAATCCTCTCAAGAAAAGCAGCACCACTTCTACCAAAGCCGAAAATTGCACCGAACCCCATCCCTGAATGTAAAGGAGATTCTGAACTCCGACCCGCAACATACGCTGAAGCTGTACATACCCAGCATAAAAAAGCAAAATCTGCCACTGAAGCAAACAAACAAAGTGGGAGACAAAGAAAGAACACAACAATACATCTGAAAGTTCAGAGCTTCAGATGAGTGTAATAGAAAAAATATTGTTGAAACAATCCGAAAAGTTCGAATTAATCCTACAACAAATGGGCACCCTTATGCAGCTCATAACGACACTGATAAACAAATTGTCCTAATGGCGTCTTTGCGTATAGCAACATGGAACGTAAATGGCTTATCACCGAATAAGAACGAAGTCGACTTACTAATAAGACAACAAAAACTCAATATTGTCCTCATCTCGGAATCTCATTGTACTAATGCGTCTAAAGTAAATATCCGTGGATACCGTACATACACGACCAATCACCCGGATGGAACGGGCACGCAGGCACAGCAGTCATAATACGGGAAACTATTAAACACCACCTACTACCAGAATTTAAGAAAAACCATATACAGGCTACCACAGTCGCGATTGAAGACCATTGTGGATATTTCAATGTCGTTGCCGTCTACTGCCCACCTAAACATAAAATAACAGAAAATATGTTTTCCGAATTCTTTAGCTCTCTTGGTGGTCTCTTCGTGGCTGGTGGAGACTGGAACTCAAAACATACTTCCTGGGGTTCGAGACTTATCACAACAAGAGGTAGACAACTGCTATCTAGCGTAACGGTAAACAACTTACATACCTTATCGACTTTCGAACCAACCTACTGGCCCACAGACTTAAACAAAATTCCAGATCTCCTGGATTTTTTTATCATCAAAGGATTGTCTCACCATTACTTCAAACCGGAATCATGTCTAGATACCTCATCGGACCACTCTCCTGTATTGCTAACAGCTAGCACCATGGTTATTGAAGTCGAAAGACCACCACAGCTCTCCAATAACAAGACCAACTGGTACTCATTTCGGGAATATGTTAATGATAACATAAACATGAAAATGTCCCTAAAATCACCGGAAGAAATAGAGGAAGCTACAAAACACATTACTTCGTTGATCCAGGAAGCTTGTTGGAAAACTACCCCCACTGTAGTACAAAAACCCCATTGCGCTAACATACCACTGGAAATAAGACAAAAAGTACTAGAAAAGAGAAGGACTCGGCGCGTATGGCAACAAAGCAGGCATAGTGACGATAGGCGTAAACTGAATAGAGAGATAAAAGAATTGAGAGCACTACTTAAAGATTGGCACGACACTACACTTCAAGCAAAGCTGGAATCACTTGCCCCTAATGGATCCACTGGCCATTCCTTATGGAAGTTCACTAAGACATTAAACGGACCCCAAGAATGTAAACCTCCTTTAAGAAAAAGTGATAATAGCTGGGCTAAAAGTGCAACAGAAAAAGCAAGTTTGTTTGCCAATCATCTGGCTAATGTTTTCTCACCAAACGCTACAAATGACCAAGAATCGAGCACATATGTGAATAATGTTATAGATCAACTTTACCAGATGTCGTTACCGCCGGAACCAGTTTCTGTTAAAGAGGTGTGGGCAACAATAAAAGCCTTAAATGATCGAAAGGCTCCTGGTTTCGATCTTATTACAAAAGAAATATTGACCAAGTTACCCAAAAGAGCTGTAGTATTCCTCACCACTCTATATAACGGCATATTCAGAACACAACATTTTCCCACTATGTGGAAGGTATCCCAAATTATTATGATTCCTAAGGTCGGCAAGCCGCCGAACGATGTTTCATCCTATAGACCCATCAGCCTTCTACCAATACTGTCAAAAGTATGCGAAAGAATCATTTTAAAAATAATACTTCCCATTCTTAAGGAAAATAGAACAATACCAGATCATCAATTTGGTTTTAGACAAAACCACTCTACTGTAGAACAGGTGCATCGAGTAACAGAGGAGATCAGAAAGGCGCTGGAAAATAAGGAGTTTTGTTCTTCCGCATTCTTGGATATTCAACAGGCATTTGATAAAGTGTGGCACGAGGGTCTACTATGTAAATTAAAAAACTGCCTCCCTCACAGTTATCATCCTCTATTTCAATCGTACATAGCAGACAGAATATCTCAAGTGAAAGAATCTACTGAAACCTCAAAATTCTTTGAAATTAAAGCAGGTGTACCCCAGGGGTCTGTACTGGGACCAGTGTTATACACAATATTTACTGCAGACTTGCCAACAATAACAGGCGTAACTACAGCAACCTTTGCCGATGACACTGCCATATTAGCTAGCAATAAATGTTCGATCGTGGCATCTAATACTCTCCAAAAGGGGCTAGATGAAATAAGTACCTGGTTAAAGAAATGGAGGATTAGAGCAAGTGTAACTAAGTCGGTACACAAAACTTTTGCCCTCAAAAAAGGGGATTGTCCACCTGTATCTCTAGAAGACAACATTTTACCCCACAAAGAAAATGTGAAATACCTTGGATTACATCTCGACCGCAGGCTGACATGGAAAAATCACATAAAGGCGAAGCGTGAGGAACTTAACCTGAAATACAGAAATATACTCTGGTTACTTGAACGGAACAGTAAACTCTCTGTAGATAACAAACTACTAATTTACAAAGCCCTCCTTAAGCCTGTGTGGATGTATGGCATTCAGCTGTGGGGCAGCGCGAGTAACTCCAACATAAGCATAATACAAAGACTGCAGAATGTTATCTTGCGAACCATATCGAATGTGCCCTGGTTTGTAACAAACAACGAGATCCATGAGATTGTAACAAACAACGAGATAAATGAGCACAGTAAAGGAAGAAATCCGGGCTACATCAGTCGCACTTACAAGACAATCCTACTGTAACCGGTTTAAAAGGCATAATATCTCGTCACTGCCGGAGCGTGTGTAGCTCCCGGATGTAGCACATGGAGTAGTGCTCTCAATGGAGGGCACACTCTTCGCAATTATTAGAGACTGACAACGCATTCACTTATAGCGGCCAACTGATTGTTGATAACCAAACGAAACAAAAATTTCATTTCATTTTTTTTTCATGACTAATGACACAATTTATGTTACTGCCGGTTGTTGGCGAAACGAGGTCACAATTTTAGCTTAGCGATTAATTATTATATTTAATTATTTTCTAACACGTCCGATCTTTACGCTAGTGCGCCGAACACATTTTGTGATCTGATGGTGGCCATCCAGGGACTGAATGTAGGAGATTCCGATCGCTATACATACTCGACTGATCTGATCAGTAATCTAAGAGATATAATATGTTTAAAAAAACCATGAAATTAGCATAAAAATATATGGAAATCCTGAAACTGAAAACTGATCCTTATATCTCAGAATGCTGATCAGGGGCCGTACCGGCTAACGAATCGATTATCGAAAAGTCCACTGGCTTTCAAATTAAAACAGATAAATCGAGCCCCAATTGGGCCAAAATGGCGAACTCCAATTCATTATGTCACACGAACATCGTTATCTTCCAAATTACGTCAACAGAAAGTACAAGACAAAATTCCTTACTTTGATTTTTCTGTTTTAAGTTGAAACCCAGCAGACTTTTCGATAATCGATTCGTTAGCCGGTACGGCCCCTGATCAGATAATGATTTGAATCTCCTCCATTCACTCCCTGGATAGCCATCTTCAGATCACAGCTAGCTAGGTCAATCCCTGGCGGAGAACCAAGGCTTCAAAGTTACCTTGTTTGTATGAAAATCTACCGGTGTCTTTAATTATGTTACCGCCACTGTATATTGGTGGGAAAATCAGGTCCTGGCCCCAAATGGCCACCTGAATCCTTTCACTGCAAATATTTAATGAGCTCTTTTAGTAAAATTAGTATTTTTTTCCAGCTTGAAACAGGCGATATGAAGCCAACATGTGCCTGTTACATTTGCTTCAGTTTGTTGAAAAAGTTTCATAAGTTTAAAGAGATGTCAAAAAAATCAGATCAGCTACTAGAACAGTTGTTAAATTCTGGTTTGGAGGTGAGTAAAATAAAGTTTATGGTTAAATAGTTGTATACTTACTTATACAGTTAGTATAAAAATAAATTGGTGTCACCAAATATCTACTGCATTCATTAAAAAGTGCAAAAGTTAGTGGGACATTCATAGGATCTAGTCCCACTAGGTCATGTCCTCACTAGGTCATGTTGTCATTTTGTTAGAATGAATCAAAAGAAAACCAAGAAGAAATTAAAAACATATAATAATATAATATAATAAAGAAAAAGCAACTTCATATTTAATGATTTCAAATTTTATCCAAATAATGTAATATTCAGTCAAAAGTACCAGGGCAACATAACTTCGAGGAGTTATTTTGATTTCGTACCGCAAGTCCGCAAAGATGTGTCTTAATTCCTTTTAGCTATTTAATTTTTCAAAAATATAAATCGAAATAACTCCTTGTATGTTATGTTGCCCTTGTACTTTTGACTGAATATAACATTATTTCGTAATTGAATATAAAATAATATAGGATTTCGGGTTATCACTTATCTATCGATACGGACACTACGATATTCTAAAAAGCCCTCCCTAGTCCAGTAGGACCACGGGTAATATACCGTGGTCCTACCAGTAGGTCAAATCGGTAGGTCCACGGGTCCTTAATGTATATAATTCATGCATGCATGCCTGCCTATGCATTCACAGAAAAAATCAGTGTAACTTCAAACTGAATAGTTTTTACCGTGTGGCATTGCACCATCCACAAAATTCGTTAGGCATGACCAAATGAAAATAATGTGTATGAACAAAAATTGCATGACCTAATGAGGACATGACCTAGTGGGACTAGATCATTCATAGTACAGACATAACAATAGTCTTTATATCATAATTCATAAGGCAATTAACACACTGCACTGCAATCTGTCACATTGTGTGAGGCCCCTGATATTAGGCCCCTGATATTAATATTGGTGATACAAACACATTTGCAAACTGTCTCAGTTTGTATCACAGAGTTGGTGTACCTTTTTTATAGTATCAGACGAAGCGCTCATGGCTGAACTTGACAGACTGATCATACTCGGTCACGTTTATTAAGCAACGCTCGGTCTGGCCAGGTGTCGGATGGGTGACCGTTAAAGTGGTATTATACTGAGCGCTTCCGTGCTTCAGAGGGCACGTTAAACCGTTGGTCCTGGCTGTTGTCATCTGACAGTTGTTAAGCCAAGTTAGAGGCCTTACAGGTGGTTTGATAAACTCTTAACACCAGAGGTGGCCACTAATACTCATTTGATAAGAAGAAGATAGTATCTGACGGATCAGACCAGAACCCAAGATTATTATCATTGACAAATTTTGTTTTTAGCTGTCAGTGAATTCACTGGAATTGTTTCGTAAACAAAAAATTGGAATCCCTTGGCCCTTGAGCAAGACTACAGTTAGAGTCATATCAGCAACTGAAGAAGAGGTCAATCTGGAAACTCAAATTAAAATAGAATATGTGAATTCTGAAAAGGACGTGGGGGATATAGATAGAGTCATAACTGCAACTGAAGAAGAGGTCAACGTGGAAACTCCAATTAAAACAGAATATGTAAATTCTGAAATGGACATGGGGAATACAGTTAGGGTCATAACTGCAACTGAGGAAGAGGTCAATGTGGTAACTCCAATTAAAACAGAATATGTAAGTTCTGAAATGGAGATGGAGGATACGGTTAGAGACATATCTGCAATTGAAGAAGAGGTCAACGTGGAAACTCCAATTAAAACAGAATATGTAAATTCTGAAATGGACATAGGGGATACAGTTAGGGTCATAACTGCAACTGAGGAAGAGGTCAATGTGGTAACTCCAATTAAAACAGAATATGTAGGTTCTGAAATGGAGATGGAGGATACGGTTAGAGACATATCTGCAATTGAAGAAGAGGTCAACAAGGAAACTTCAATTAAAAAAGAATATGTTAAATTTGAAGTGGACATGGGAGATCAGAATGAAGGTATTTTTTTATTCATTACTTTTTAGGGTTCCGTACCCAAAGGGTAAAAACGGGATCCTATTACTAAGACTTCGCTGTCCGTCTGTCTGTCTGGCTGTCTGTCTGTCACCAGGCTGTATCTCATGAACCGTGATAGCTAGAAAGTTGAAATTTTCACAGATGATGTATTTCTGTTGCCGCTATAACAACAAATACTAAAAATAGAATAAAATTAATATTTAAGGGGGGCTCCCATACAACAAACATATTTTTTTCCGGTTTTTGGTACGGAACCCTGCGTGCGCGAGTCCGACTCGTACTTGGCCGGTTTTTAGTAACCTATTATTATTATTTTGAAGTGGGGACGCCAGTAAAGCCAGACGGGTGATCAGTCACCTTGATCGGAACCATTTCACCCAATTCCCTAAATCCCCTGATAGCTAAGAGCTGGGGGAGGCGGGTTTTCGTTTACCCCACCGGCGTCGGACCTTCGAACCTACCTGTACCCTTACAGTACCTGCTGAGTTGACTTATCGTTAACTGCATTAGATCCTCTTCCTTAAGCTTGTCTGCTCCAAAGAGCTCCCAGCACAGTGATGCATACATCGGGCATTCTTAGTAACCTAAAATTTTGCCTAAATAATGAATGCAGTGAAAGATCACTCAGTGCCAACCGTTAGCCACGGGTTTGACACAGCTTTTACGCAAATAGTCTTATTTACACTTGGCTTTGATCACAGAATAAATATAAGTACAACCGTACAGAAAGGAAACTCTCCGCCCCGCCCCACAATCAATTACCTCACCCCACCGGCGCCCACCGCGCGAGTTCGTGTGCCGATCCGTGTGCTCATTCAATAGCACGCACACAGTTGCGCGTGTGCAAAAACGTCACTGTGTAGCGTCTGTGTAATAGGTAGTTGAAACGCGACGCTTGTATGGAGTGCCCGGGGTGTGCTTTGATTGCATATCTGTGGTTTAGTGGTTCACCCACCGGTGTAAGAAGATAAAAAATAAGAGAATAAACTGATCAACCAATTAAAGAAAGAAATAGTATAATAAACGTTTGAACGGCGCTAGTTGACGCCATGAAGTTTTTAGCTCAACATTATAATATTAATATAATGATTATTGTTTTAGATTGTGTAGATGGAATTCCTTTAGAAGATACCAACCAGGATTCAACATCTGATTCCGAAGACAACATGCCTCTACAATGCATAAGTAAACAGTGGAAAGCGGACTGTCTCAATATAAAATCAGAGGTTAGACAGAAGAAAATAAGCAATGTATCTGAAATTAAGACATCTAAAAGTGAGTATAAAAATAAGGACTAATATACTACAGTCGGACTAAAAAGTGTAGAAAATAAAGCCATTTTATTTGTCATAATCATAAGTGTTATTGTATGGCATCACTAGAATACTTTTGTATGCAAAAGCTAGTAAAATCTATTTTTGTTGCGTTTCTAGAGTTTTTGGCCAAGCTGTAAAAAGCAAAGATTTTTTTCATCATGAATATTGAAATTATCTAAAATGTAATGATAATATATTTATAAATATTATGATTATATAATAATTATATGATAATATTTATGATATGATATAGTTATTTATGCATCTGTACTGTAATGAGAGGTATTAACACGAATGTGGGTTTATCACTCTAGGCAAAGCCGAGTGTCTTTCTTTCTTCTTCTTTCTTATCGAATGAGGATTAGTGGCCACCTCTGGTGTTAGAGTTTATCAAGCCGCCTGTAAGGTCTCTAACTTGGCTTAACGACTGTTATCAGATGACAACAGCCGGGACCGACGGTTTAACGTGCCCTCCGAAGCACGGGAGCGCTCAGTTGTAATGCCACTTAACAGTCACCCATCCGACACCTGGCCGGACCGAGCGTTGCTTAACAAACGTAATCTAGTACGATCAGTCTGTCAAGATCCGCCATGAGCGCTTCGGTACTCAGCCGAGTGTAAACCCACATTCACATCACCCACATACCGTCCGTAGCGGACATCCACGTCGGTCATTCGCGTCACAGCCCTAAAACTTCTCATTTCCAATAGAAATTCTACACGTTTTTGTTGTTATTTACTTCTAGTTTTGAAGCCAAACGCTCGAGAGATAATTCTAACTAAAGAGGAACAACTACAACTAATGCTGGAGAGATCGGAGTCACTAAATTATCAAAACTCACCATTTAAATGTGATTTGTGCTACAAAGGATTTGTGGACAGAAACACTTTTGAAAACCATCAGAAAATACATGATGAGGTAATATTTGGAATTGATCAAAATTGTACAAATACTAATCTTTTGAAAGGAAAGGATGTACTGAAAAATAAAAAAGTGACAGAAAATGAACTTGGCAAAAACAAGAACAAACATAAGGATAGTATTTGTAGCGATGACAAGCAATACAAATGTAGGTATTGTTCGAAAAGTTTCAAAGATGGCTCAAATATTGCAAGACATATTAGAATTCATACAGGGGAGAAACCATACAAATGTAATTTTTGTACGAAATGTTTTGCTACTAACAGTATTTTAGCTGTACATATAAGAACTCATACAGGAGAGAAACCATACAAATGTAGTTATTGTACAAAATGTTTTTCTGCCAGCACTCATTTATCTAGACATGTAAGAACTCATACAGGAGAGAAACCATTCAAATGTAGTTATTGTACGAAATGTTTTACTGACAGCAGTCATTTAGCTCAGCATTTAAGAATGCATACAGGAGAGAAACCATACAAATGCAGTTATTGTACGAAAGGTTTTTCTCGACCTAGTTATTTAGATAAACATGAAAGAATTCATACAGGAGAGAAACCATACAAATGTAGTTATTGTACGAAATGTTTTTCTCAAAGCGGTGGCTTAAATAAACATGTCAGAATTCATACAAGAGAGGAACCATACAAATGTAGTTATTGTATGAAAGGTTTTTCTCAAAGTGGTGACTTAGATAAACATGTCAGAATTCATACAGAGGAGAAACCATACAAATGTAGTTACTGTACGGAATGTTTTACTCAAAGCGGTGACTTAGATAAACATGTCACAATTCATACAGAGGAGAACCCATACAAATGTAGTTATTGTACAGAATGTTTTACTCAAAGCGTTGACTTAGATAAACATTTAAGAATTCATAAAGGAGTGAAACCATACAAATGTAGTTATTGTACGATATGTTGTACTACTAGAAGTTTATTAGCTCAACATTTAAGAATTCATACAGGAGAGAAACCATACAAATGTAGTTATTGTGCGAAATGTTTTAATAGGAGCAGTGTTTTAGCTGTACATATAAGAAGTCATACAGGGGAGAAACCATACAAATGTAGATATTGTAGGAAATGTTTTACTACAAGAAATATATTAGCTCAACACGTAAGAACTCATACAGGAGAGAAACCATTCAAATGTAGTTATTGTACCAAATGTTTTACTCAAAGCAGTAATTTAACTCAACATATAAGAATCCACACAGGTGAGAAAGATAAAATACCATAATAAATGATTGAAATTAATTAATATTCTGGTGGTTTTTTATGATAGAAGTTATACAATACTAAATAATATACTAGAAAAAATACGACTCGCAACAGATCATATTCTCGTACGGAAATCGAACCCGCGACCTTTGGATGTCCGGTCCAGTGCTCTGACCGCTGAGCTACCGAGTCGCTAGTGGCACCGTCGAATTTCTCCTAGTATATCCCACTCTTACCACAGTATAGATAATAGTACTAGCGTACAGAAGTTGCACTCCGCAGAATCGTTTCAATAAATAGCGACTCTTGCTCCGACACAATAAAGTGCAATTCAGGTCGCACAGCGCTCCCTTCGCTCCAAAACATTCACTTAGTAGTTGCCCCTCTTTCTATCGCGTAGGTCTTATCTTTTCTGACGTATGAAATTTGTCTCTCAGAGGACGCCGAGCGCTTCATACTCGCGCGCGGAGTGACAGAGCCCTGCTCTTACGCTGCCAGTAGGTTTGCTGGATGGGAAGTTCTAAATATCTGGAGAAAATTTTAAAACGTCGGGATTTTGGGGTTGTTGTCGGGAGAAATAAATGTATAAAACTCAACTTAGCGCCGTTTAGCTGAGGCCACACCGCCACACGCCTGTCTTAACCGAAAAATGTCTGTCCAATACTTTGAAAATTACCCCGCCGGATAATTTTTACTCTAAATCTGGGGTAAATTACCCTAAGCTGGCACCAGTGTTTTCGCGGCACATCGCGCCGAGCAGATTGCTCGCGACCGACGTGGCTCGGTTAGATTCGGTAATGTTCGTTTATCGTGTCGGCGCGGAGCCGAGGCGGCGTTTGCTTGCAATGCTGCTAGCAAGTAGAACAGGCGCGCCGCATGATTTTCAGAAGTACCTATTTTAAGTTTATGTATTGCAAATGCCAAATAAGAACTTTTATAAACAACAAAACAGTAGATAGTTAGTTGGGAGGTAAACAAAATCCAGGGGGGGGGGGGGGGTCAGCTGCCCCTCTGAGATATTATTTAACGTATTTAACTAAATTACGGTCATTCTCAGGTTTCCCTCAAACTTTTAGAGCGTCCACTGCGTTAAGTAGGATCCCGCCGCGGGTACACGGCGCGGGAATATAGATTGCTGGTTTTCTGTTGGACAAATGCTTGCAGTGCATGAGTAAGCTCTAATCTATGTCGCCCCGCGCGCATATCCCGCTAAATGCAACGGACGCACATATGATAAAGTTTGTTCATCCTAATGCAAATTACATTGTAAAAATCTGAAACTAAAGTGTCAAGTAAACATCTGGCAGTTCAACACATATACATGTAATTAGGTACATAGGTATGTACTTGTAAATAAATGATTACAAAACAATCTCATTTTTTTTAACAACCTTTGCACATTTGCGATTTCAAAGGCGTTTAACAAACAACTGTAAGGGTTATTAAACTGTGGTTTTTAGAATCCATACAGGGGGTCAAGTCTGCTAATGTTTTCGCCAAAATCGTAGTTCAATGGTGTTTGAATGATAATGCTTTTTGACACAGTTCTTGTTTCTTAAACCCAAAACTGAAACACATTGTGTTTCTTAAACCCAAAACGGAAACATATTGTGTCTTGATTTTGGGTTTAAGAAACAAGAACTATGTCAAAAAGCATTACCATTAGAACACCATTAAACTACGATTTTGACAAAAACATTAGCATACTTGACCCCCAGGTTGTTGTACAGACAGTGGACTTACGTAGCCCTTAGCTTTTCTTGTCAATCGTTTACATTGTACTTACTATTTAGGGGCGTGGCCTTCTTTTGATTGGTCATGGTACCAAAATAGTACCGAAAACCGAGTTTCATCTAAATCGGCCCAAAAACAAAAAAGTTGGCCGCCATTTTGGATTTTTAAAATTTTCAACATTGCGTTGTTATTTTCTTGTCAAAATCGTACCAAAAACCGAGTTTCATCAAAATCGTCCCAAAAACAAAAAAGTTGGCCGCCATCTTAGATTTTTAGTTTTTTAAAAATTGCGTTGATATTTTACTGTCAAAATAGTTCCAAAAACTAAGTTTCATCGAAATCGGCCCAAAAACAAAAAAGTTGGCCGCCATCTTGGATTTTTAGTTTTTTTTTTAAATTGCGTTGTTATTTTCTTGTCAAAATAGTTCCAAAAACCGAGTTTCATCGAAATCGGCCCAAAAACAAAAAAGTTGGCCGCCATCTTGGATTTTTAAAATTTTCAACATTTCGTTGTTATTTTCTTGTCAAAATCGTACCAAAAACCGAGTTTCATCAAAATCGGCCCAAAAACAAAAAAGTTGGCCGCCATCTTGGATTTTTAGTTTTAAAAAAATTGCGTTGTTATTTTCATGTTGAAATAGTACCAAAAACCGAGTTTCATCGAAATAGGCGCACAAACATGAATTTGATTTTTATTATTAATTCTACCGTCTCGCCTGCGACTTCTAGCCATTTCAATAGAACAATTTCGTTTTCTTGGAAATCTGAAATGGTGGAGTATATGGTCACACTAGTTTTGTAAAGTAAATTTTCCTATAGATTGAAATTCTTAAATTGAAATTTGGCGCCAAGGTCAAAATCGGAGTTGCCAAGATTGACACATCTATTTATTACCACCTCACCAATGATAGCTAATTAGCATTATTGTAGATATCTAATTAAATCAAAAGAGTAAGTTCTGTTTTATATTACAATTATTATGTGTCATTCTAAATTAATATTTAAATAGTATGTATTCGACTTCCCATTCCGAATCCTTAATTTTGATACACTACTTGATTGGTAACGTACATATTTTTTGTCCTACTATCGTGGTATTATTGTTAAGTAATGGCAATTGTGCGAACGAGACACCGACCTCCACTGGTGTTGTTTCATTCACACAGTAGTGCCTTCAGTCAATGTCGTCGATAGAATTTCAACTCTATGACAAATGCAATAACGTTGAATTTCTTTTAAACTAAAAGTGAAAATTTTTGTAGAGTACTCACTCCCAATATAAACCTCCTTGACTGTGATCCATCGCCATAGAGTACATTTACCCATGGAAAGTAAAATATTGAACATTCCATACGGCGACGACTACACGCATGGTAAATACCGTGATCCATCGCCATAGAGTACATTTTAATCATAGAAAGTAAAATATTGAACATTCCATAAGGACTCCCTAAACGGTCAAGCATTTCTTGTCAAGCACCTACACGTAACCTACTATTTGGGGGCGTGGCCTACTGTTGATTGGTCACGGTGATCTATCTATTCTGTGGTGCTTGTCAAGCATCGCTTCTAGACGATCAAAATGTGATTGACAAGCACAAATATTTACGTGCTTGACGGGAAATGTCCATTACAAATTACTTTCCATGGTTAAAATTTACTCTATGGCAATGGTTCACGGTATTTACCACGCGTGTAGTAAAAGTAAAAGGCAGTTAATGAAAAAAAAGTAGTATATAAAAAAGAACTAGATGTCGTTGAACAACTAAGTAGGTAGGTTTTTGAGGCGGGGCCCCTAGACACGGTAAAAGGAGTTCTACCAGTATTCTCTCGACCCTGTCCTTGAAATACGTAACTTGATCCGTGCAGTACGTCAACATACGATAGGGTTGCGCGCATCTGTATTTACAAAACTGGAAACAAACTCAAGTAGGTAGATGATGTATAGGTTTGCTTGCTACCTACTTAAGCTATAGGTTTGTCTGTCTGCTGCTGCTCGCTGTCTCAACAAAAAAAATGTATATATTTATCAAACCTGCTCACAAAATTTCACCGGGATCGGTTGAGAAATGCGACCTGTAGACGAGAACAGACAGCGCCCGGAAAGCCGGACTGAAATATGTATTTTTTTACATATCTCAGCCATTTAAAAAAAAAAGTTTTCAAACCTGCTTTCAAAATTTCAGGAGAATCGGTTGAGAAATGCGACCTGTAGGTGGAACAGACAGCCGGACATACGAATGAATTTTTGCCGAAGCTGAAGCAGAGACGCTTCGCTCGCACTTCGTGCTCGCTGGGTCAAAAAAAAAAACCGGCCAAGTGCGTGTAGGGCCATGCGCCGTAGGGTTCCGTAGTTATCTTATACCATACCATATTTAATACCACTTATCATTTTTCGTCTGCAAAAATAACTTTGTTTTTCTCAGTGTTGGTATAAATGACAAAGTTATAATTGCGGTTTTGTAAAATGTGTTATATCTCGAAAACTAATTACTATATCTCGTTCAAACCAATATTCGTTGAAACTCTTTCTTAAGATTCACAAGTGATTAAAATTAGAGATACTTTTTTTGGTTCCGTAGCCTAAATGGCAAAAAACGGAACCCTTATAGATTCGTCATGTCTGTCTGTTTGTCCGTATGTCACAGCCAGTTTATTCCGAAACTATTAAGATTATACAGTTGAAACTTGGTAGGTAGATGTATTCTGTGAACCGCTTAATGAATATAATACAAAAATTAAAAAAAAATAAAAGATCAAGGAGGGCTCCCCATACATGGAACTGAATCTGAAAAAAAAATTTTTCTTCAAACCAATACGTGTGGGGTGTCTGTAGATAGGTCTTTCTCAAATGACGTTGAGGTTCCTAAGACAATTTTTTCTCAAAGTCAACCGTTTGAAAGATATACTCCGCCAAAGTGGTAAAATGTGTCCCCCCCCCCTTAACTTTTGAAATAAGAGAGTGAAAAATCTAAAAAAAATATTATGCTGTAAATTTTAGCAAACGTTTTCAACGAAAATTCGTAAGAACGAGATATAGTTTTAGTTTTAGAGATATAACACATTTTCCAAAACCGCAGATATAACTTTGTTATTTCTACAAACACTATGAAAAACAAAGTTATTTTGGCAAACGAAAAATGATAGTGGTAAAGTCCGTTCAGTTAGATAGTGTCGGTACACCCGCAAGCAAATGTGTTCAGAGACAGGAACTAAATTAATTATTTAAGTTGTACCATAGTGTGCGGGGCGGGGGGTCGTGTTTATATATATGGGTGTCCATCTCTACTTGTGTTTATTGTAATAAAATAGGAATACGAATAATATACACAAGCGAGGTGGAAAGAGAATTTTAATTAAAAATAAAATAAAATAAATGAGACTACCTACTATTCTTCATCACTTGACGTGTCGGAGTCATTATCACCTGTATTTATAATAATAGATCCAACATCATCACGTTCCGAATCCATACCAAAATATCGATTTTCTTCTTTAATTGCGTGATCTACATATCTTTTCCACATATCTGAAGTCACATTTTTCATTACTTCTAATAGTATTATTAGAAGTTAATAATATTATTAGAAGTTAATACTATTACTTCTAATAGTATTAATATTTTTCATTACTTCTAATATAATTATAAGAGATTATAATTTGACATACGACGGGAGCATATATAGGTTTGCAATTGTTTGCTCTTATGTCATGCTTCACCTTCGACCAGACTTGTTCAATTGGATTGAAAATACAATGGTACGGCGGAAGACGCACGATTTCAAAGCCTTTTGACGCTGCTAACTCATCAATAAAATATTTTTTTTCGATTCCTGCTTTTTTTTATAATATCCACCAATATTGGTTTTGTTGGGATTGGATCTGGTATAGAAATATATTGTGAAAAATCATGAAATCAAGCATATCACATTTCTTTGTAGACATGGTAGGTACTTTAACGGATAACCGCGACTGGTACGCAGCGTTGTCCATGACTATTATGCTGTTTTCTGGCACGTTTGGCAATAATTGCTCCTGAAACCACTTCTCAAACAATTCCAAATTCATGTCAGAGTGGTAATCTGCACTCGCGTCTTTAATTTGTTTTGCTGACAGCATTAAAGCATTTTCAACCCATCCATTTTTAGAACCAGCATTGACAAAGATAACCCGTTTTCCACGAGAAGAAGGCACATCCAAATCACATGAACAGCTACAGTCTGCCCAACCCTTTTTGATTGTGTCATGTGTGTCGTACCAAGTTTCATCCAAATATACAATATTACGTCCTTCGCGACGTGCCTTCCTAAGCGTCGTAATTGTATCGCCAAACTTGGAACCGTAATGATTCAAGCAATACTTTTCGCTTATTGTTTTATACTTAAATCCAAGTTTAATCAATACTTTTCGCAGAGTCGTACGTTTATACGGAAAGTCCGTATTAGCTTCCAAAATCGTGTCTAGTGTCGGAAGTTTTTTATTAGCATAAAATCTGTATACTGTTCGACGTACTACATCACATTCAAAGTCGTCCGTTTTCGATAGTGGGATTCTTCTGTTTTCACGTTTTTTTTGGTGTTAATGGGCCTGTTTTTAATATTAATCCAACGCTAGTTCTTGGTATCCCCACTATTTTTGAAGTATCTGTGATAGGTGCAGACATATTCATTTCAACGCAATGCCGATGGACACTAATTACAATTTGTTTACATGTTTTACAAAACACCCGTCTTTTTTTTGTTGGTTCACTTAAAGTTTCATCTTGAGGCACTTCACTGTCTTCCCAAGGACGAAAAAATATTTTTAGTAAACGTAGCAGAGACAACAAACACAACCTTTCACTACGGCGCTTCGATGTAAACTGCCAAAATACAAATCGACGGGTGAAAGCCTATTTGGTTTAAGCGACATTTTTGGAACTTTACAGAAGAGCGTTTCAAAGTTTTTAATTTCGGAAAAAAATTTATTAAAACAAAACGGTTTGTTAATTTTGCCTGAAAGTGTTACAAACTAGTTTCGCTTTAAAAGTCTCAAATTCCGGTTAAATTCTTCACTTTGTAAAGATAAAAATTTTGAAAAAAAAATGTCGCTTCATTCAAAATAGCCATATAATGGAGTAAGGTAAAATGATTTAACCGCCACTTTATTCTGCTGACAGTTCCAAGCAAAATGGCTTAAGTGTTACTTTGATTGTCTTTCAGAGTCTGGCTAAGTGCTTTAACCGACATTCTATCAATTGGATAGAATAAATCTATTTTGTTCAAACTCCAAAATTAAATATTTCAGAGTAAAATCATAATGGCTTAAACAACAATTTGAAAACAACAGCATTTGTTTTAAATCGCATCTGTTTGTATAACTTTTTAAAGAATGGTGAATGATACCATGCAATAATTTCTCATTTAAAAACTTCAATGTTATTATTATTTATTATTATTATTATTATTTAGAAGGGGGGACACCAGCGAAGCCAGACGGGTGATCAGTCACCTTGATTGGGACCATTTCACCCATTTCCCCAAATCCCCGGAGGGAGAGGTGGGTTATCATTTACCCCACCGGCGTCGGACCCTCGAACCTACCTGTACGCTTACAGTACCTGCTGAGTTGACTTATCGTTAACTGCTTTAGATCCTCTTCCTTAAGCTTATCCACCCCAAAGAGCTCCCAGCGCAGTGATGCGTATATCGGGCATTCTGCCATGAAGTGGTAGCTTGTTTCTTCTTTTTCTTTACATTGCGGACAGATGGGATCCTCTGTCCGTTTGATCACTGATAGGTGTCTGTTTAGTGGACAGTGTCCTGTCAGTACACCTACAATCGTTCTTATATTTCTCCTGCTTCGTTTCAGCAATTCTCTAGTTTTCTTCTTGTCAACCGATTTGATGAAGATCTTGGACTGTCTACAGTCCTTTCTTTCCATCCATCTTTGGTTGGTTTCTTTGATTGTTCGAATTTCAATAATGTTCTTAGTAATTCTATGTGTGATTGGCAGTCTTGGTTTAGGGCCAATGAAAAGTTCACCAGCCCCTATCCTAGCCAATTCATCGGCTTCATCATTTCCTTTGTTACCTTCGTGTCCAGGTACCCAGGCAATTTCCACCTCAACCAAGTTTGCAAGTTCCTGAATGCTTTGTTTGCATTCCTTCACCAAGGCTGAGGTAGTCTCCGTTTTGTCAAGGGCTTTGATGGCAGCTTGACTGTCACTGTATATTATTATTTTTCCTATGTTATGGTTGCTTATCTCACTTTTGATCATGTGCGCACACTCCAGTATCGCGAATACTTCCACCTGGAATACGCTGGCGTATCTGCCCAGATTGAAAGTGGCTCCTTTTGTATCGGGTTTAGCTATGTATACCCCAGCACCCGATAGCTTAGTCGATTCTTTTCTTGACCCATCAGTGTAGCATACCGCGGTGCTATCCAGATCGTCTTGTTCTAGTTTCCAGTTTTCTCTGGATCTGATGCTTATTCTGTACTTTTTGTCGAATATCCTTTCCTTTTTTATTAGGTCATTATTAACCAGTATCATAGAAAGGTTATCTTCGTACTTCTTCCCTATTTCTGCGTGACCTTTATCAGTATGTCTTCCTATCCATAGGTTAGTGCTTTTCAGCTTAAACCATTGTTCTGTAGCTCTCTTTTCGATTTCAAGATCTATAGAACTAAGGCCTAGTATCATCTCTAAGGCGGCCGTGGGAGTTGTTCTCATGGCTCCTGTTACCATGATGCTAGCTAGTCTTTGTACCTTTGTGAGTTCTTTTCTGTTATATTCTAGTTGTGCCTTATGCCACCGTACTAGTGCTCCGTGGAGAATTCTCGGTAGGATGATTGCCCTATAGATCCATTGGACCACTTCGGGTTTCATGCCCCAATTCTTGCCAACGGCTCTTCTGCACTGCATGAGAGCTGTCATTGCCTTTTTGCTAGTTTCTTTTATGTGTGTTCTATAACTTAGGGTGCTGTCTAAGACTATCCCTAGGTATTTAAACTCCTTTACTATCTCAAGTTCTACATTCTCAATGTTTATTGGGATCATGCTATCAATCTTTCTTTTATTTGTGAACAACATTAGTTTAGTTTTTGTAGGGTTGAGGTTCAGTCCCTTGTCTCTACACCATCTCAATGTTGTCATAATTCCGCTTCTCATTATATCTCTGACCACGCTTAGAACTTTGCCTCTTACAAGTAACAGGCCGTCATCCGAGTACGCTTGGATGTATATGTGCATAACAGTGATCTTTGTAACTAATTCATCTATTAAGATACACCATAGCAGTGGAGACAGACAACCTCCTTGGGGAAAGCCTCTTCTAGCTTTGATGGTGTATTTGGTGTCTGATAGTTCTGCTTGTATAGATCTGTGTTGTAACATGTTGGTGATCCAACCTGATATTTGCTTTGTTACACCTTCTCTGTTTAGGGCTTCCACTATAGATTGCGCAGACGCTTTGTCAAAGGCTCCTTCAACATCGAAGAAGCACGCTAAAGCGTATTCTTTGTTTGAAGTTGATCTCTCTACTCTGACTGCCATGTTGTGAAGGGCTGTCTCGATGGATTTCCCTTCCATATAAGCATGTTGGTTGTCATGTAGTGGTCTTTTACTTTTGCCTATAGTTTCTCTTATATGTCTATCTAGTATCTTTTCCAGTGTCTTCAGTAGGAACGAGGAGAGGCTGATACATACCCGCGCGAGTCAAATACGTCGGCGGCAAACAATCATTGTTTGATGCAACGTTGCAAAATTGACACATAATAATATTTGCATGTCTGAACGGACATAGATATCACTATTTTGAGTTTTGATAAGTGCTTCAAGTAACACAAGGAAAACTTGAGATATGTTGGACCGACACTCAATTAAGTTATAGAGTGCGGATAAATTTCTGAAACGACATTATAGTCAAGTTTTGCATACAGACGATAATGATTTAAACAACATGTTATGATAAAAATATATAAAGGCAAAAAGGTTGAAGCGACATGAGATATTTTTTTTAGATTCAAGCTAAATGTTTTAAGCGACAGCCTTGATGATTTTTATGTAAAGCAAAGTGTTTTAAGCGACGGTTACTCCTAAAAAGTAGTTGGAGGCAAAACGCTTTAACCGCCATCGAGTACTATTATTGTGAAAACACAAACAGTTTAAACGGGTTTTAATCAAACATTTGTATGGTTCATATCCACTGTCTCTAAAAATGGTATTGATTTTTTGGCGTTTCATACACCAATGCTCTAAAATGAGGCCGAAATTTTCATTGGTTTAAGCGCCAAAAAAGTGCTCCGATATTTATGGGACCTAGCTCAATCGACGCAGAAAAATCCGCTGATTCCAAATATGTATATAACTCTATATGGCCCTAGGTGTCGCTTAAACCAAATAGGCTTTCACCCGTCGAAATTGACTTGCGGGTGTACGCCGCACGCGGTATTCTTTGTTTATGCGGTGGCATCCTTTGACAAAAAGCGGCACGTGCAAAGGCGGCGCGATAAAAGGGCGACACTATCTGAGCGAATGCGCTTTATTAAATATGGTATGCTTGTATCTCCAAAACTATCGCGTACAAAACCGTACTATCGTCAAATTGTTGTAAATTTAACCAACTTTAAAATCTTTTTACACAATGTTGATGAAAAAGCAGCCATTCATGCCCTTTTCATGTCGAATTTGATTGGATTAATTATTGATCCAAGTATTTTACTAGGTGGAAAAAGCTAAATGTGTACCTATTCACATTACGTACTAGTAGGTTTAATAAAAAATATTTTACAGTCTTATCTTTCGGACTCTCCGGGTAATTTAAAATATGTTATCCTTGGGTGCGTTTTTGTTGAATTGAGGCAACCATAAACAGCACAATAATAGTCTATAGTTGCAATTTGCCATTGTAATTACAACTATCACGCTCGCTGATCACAAATACTACTACAAATACTGCGGCGCATTCGCGACCGTTGCAGACCGAGTGCACTGCAGACCGAATTCGAGGAGCATAGGTATGGCTCGCATTTCGAGCGTTTGCACTAAGAATACTGGTAGAACTCCTTTTACCGTGCCCTAGACGACACAATAACATTGCGCAATATTGAACCCTTTGTAGACTCGTGATTTTTTTAATTTACTCTAAGGTTCGGAACGACCAAGAACTTTAAAGTCCATGGTAGGTTCTCAAAACAGTTTTTATTTGATTTAAATTATAGGAAAGTTTAAATTATTCGTATTCCAAATGGAAAACGAAGAATTTGTACTATTAATGACATTTAAACTTCTTGGTCGTTCCGAACCTTAGAGTAGTGAGTTAAAAAAATGACACATGAGTCTACAAAGGGTTAAATATTGCGAAATGTTGTGTCTAGGGGCCACCTAAGAAAAAGGAAAGGATGAAACGTAATTACTTTTTTAAGTAAAGTATGTTGGATATGTGAATAGTTACGTTGTGCGTTGGTTGTCCGATGGCGTGTTACAAAGAACTTTAACCATTAATGGCGTAGACAGAGAAATTTCTCTGTCTACGATTAGTGGGAAGAATTTTAAAAAAATCTACGTAGTTGAAGTAGCGCTATCTAACGATATAAAATTACACTAACTAATATTATCAGCTGTCAGAAAATCGCTCGGACATCAGGCACATGAGACCCAAAAGTGTATGTAAGCATTATTACATTTCTTTATCATAAAGTCAATAGTACGGTCATTTTTCCACTAAAATTTGTCCGACCAATGGGCGTGCTTGGCGCTCACTTTCCATGTTTCCCGCCATTTTTACTAAATGGCGCGAAACGGTTTAGCTACGAGCTGCAGAACTCCTCGGCAATCCGGCAGTTGATCGAGAGACTAGGAAGCGAACAGTTGCCTAAGCTAAGTCATCGTGTGTCATATAATTTTAAGAGTTATACATTCAAGATAACAAGTAAAAAAGGGGAAATAAAAGTCTTCTCAGCAAATTTGATTTTCACTTCCTCGAAACTATCCTCATAGTTTCAGTGGCATCGATCGAGAATATTCTAATATTCTCGCCACGCCTGCTATAAACGTAAGTTGAATCTTTTACGCTAATCTGTAAATCACTTTCAATAAGAAAAGAAACCGTTGAATATGTTATTTTCATACAAGTACCTACAAATTTTTTTTCTTGTTTTCTTTTTGTAATTTTATAATTACAAAGTAATTTTTTAAGGCGTAGGCTAGTTATCTGCCCTACACCTTTAGTCCAATCAACGGGGCTTATGCAACCCGAATAATTCTTCCGTCTATGAAATTTGTCATGTGATGAAGTTAGGTAATACAGATTACAGATGAACAATAATCCAATAAATTTTGTTACGAGAAGTTAGGTATTTTTACCTAAACATGAAAATCGCTTATATCTCTCTGTGAATATTTCCTCGGGCTAAAATACTTTCTGTATACGTACTTGTGTATTAGTTAGAATAAGTATGTAAAAGAATCCAATATTTTTTCGATTTCGGAGATACTCCAAATTTAAATTTTAATATTTTTCAATATATCTTTTCTTGATAAAAATATCTGCTGATTATTATTTTTAATATGTTTTTATATCCTTAAATATATAGCTTTGTTCAGTAAGTCAATTAATTTTCTTCTTTAATCATATTTTTTTAATTTTTTGGTCTTAAGAGGTAATGTGAAAAATAGTCGGTCCATTTTCATACATTTATGTATAAATTTGATTAAAGAAGAAAATTTGTTGGCCTACTGAACAAATCTATATATTAAGGGTATAAAAAAATATTAAAAAATAATAATCAGCAGATATTTTAATCAAGAAAAGATATATTGAAAAATATTAAAATTTAAATTTTGAGTATCTCCGAAATCGAAAAAATATTGGATTCTTTTACATACTTATTCTAACTAATACACAAATACGTATACAGAAAGTATTTTAGCCCGAGGAAATATTCACAGAGAGATATAAGCGATTTTCATGTTTAGGTAAAAATACCTAACTTCTCTTAACAAATTTTATTGGCTTATTGTTCATCTGTAATCTGTGTTACCTAACTTCATCACATGCCAAATTTTATAGACAGGAGAATTTTTCGGAAGTCTCCATACAACAAATATGCTCATTGATTGGACTACTTCTATAATAAATGTTTTTTATTTCTTCATTTTTTTGCAACGGTTTTTTTTCTCCATTTTTTTTTTATCAATATTAGGAGTGAACGTGTAAAATTTTAATTTAGTGAATTTAAGCTATTTTTATTTTAATTTCAATACTTCTGCATGTAATCTGCCAAGGCTACTCCTTGGGATTGCATGTAGTTGTTGGTTAATTACACATCATGCCGGAGGGAGGTACCCTCCGGGGATGTGTAAAATTTTAATTTAGTGAATTTAAGCTATTTTTATTTTCATTTCAATACTTCTGCATGTAATCTGCCAAGGCTACTCCTTGGGATTGCATGTAGTTGTTGGTTAATTACACATCATGCCGGGGCTACTGTCCGGGGATGTGTAAAATTTTAATTTAGTGAATTTAAACAATTGTTTTTTTTATTTTTATTTCAATACTTCTGCATGTAATCTGCCAAGGCTACTCCTTGGGATTGCATGTAGTTGTTGGTTAATTACACATCATGCCGGGGCTACTCTCCGGGGATGTGTAAAATTTTAAATTAGGGAATTTAAGCTATTTTTATTCCAATACTTCTGCATGTAATCTGCCAAGGCTACTCCTTGGGATTGCATGTAGTTGTTGGTTGATTACACATCATGCCGGGGCTACTCTCCGGGGATGTGTAAAATGTTAATTTAGTGAATTTAAGCTATTTTTATTTTTATTTCAATAACTCTGCATGTAATCTGCCAAGGCTACTCCTTGGGATTGCATGTAGTTGTTGGTTAATTACACATCATGCCGGGGCTACTCTCCGGGGATGTGTAAAATTTTAATTTAGTGAATTTAAGCTATTTTTATTTTGATTTCAATACTTCTGCATGTAATCTGCCAAGGCTACTCCTTGGGATTGCATGTAGTTGTTGGATAATTACACATCATGCCGGGGCTACTCTCCGGGGATGTGTAAAATTTTTAATTAGGGAATTTGAGTTTTTTTTATTTTAATTCCAATACCTCTGCATGTAATCTGCCAAGGCTACTCCTTGGGATTGCATGTAGTTGTTGGTTAATTACACATCATGCCGGGGCTACTGTCCGGGGATGTGTAAAATTTTAATTCAGTGATTTTGAGCTATTTTTATTTTAATTTCATTACCTCTGCATGTAATCTGCCAAGGCTACTCCTTGGGATTGCGTGTAGTTGTTGGTTAATTACACATCATGCCGGGGCTACTCTCCGGGGATGTGTAAAATTTTAATTTAGTGAATTTAAGCTATTTTTATTTTATTTCAATACTTCTTCATGTAATCTGCCAAGGCTACTCCTTGGGATTGCATGTAGTTGTTGGTTAATTACACATCATGCCGGAGCTACCCTCCGGGGATGTGTACAATTTTAATTTAGTGATTTTAAGCTATTTTTCATTTCGATACCTCTGCATGTAATCTGCCAAGGCTACTCCTTGGGATTGCGTGTAGTTGTTGGTTAATTACACATCATGCCGGGGCTACTCTCCGGGGATGTGTAAAGTTTTAATTTAGTGATTAAGTTATTCGATTTTTATTCCAATACTTCTGTATGTAAACTGCCAGGGCTACTCCCAGGGCTTGCATGTAGTTGTATACGTGATTACACACCATGCCAGGGCTCTGGGGTGTAAAATATCATACTAGATATAATGTACTTTTTAATACCCTCGCAATTTTGCGTAATGATACATAAGATAGGATAATTGCTAAGAAAAGCAATGTCAGTTTCAGACATGGACAAATACACTGAAGGAACCAGCCGAGGCGAACGAACTATGATGAGTCGAGGTCTAGACCTAGGAGCACCTGGTACGGGTCGAGGACTACGCCTAGGAGTGCTGGGCGAGGGTCGAGGTCTGGGCCTAGGAGTACCTGGTACGGGTCGAGGCCTGGACCTAGGAGTACCCGATGTGGGTCGAGGACTGGATCTAGGAGTACCTGGTAAGGGTCGAGGTCTGGACCTAGGAGTACCCCATGAGGATCGAGGTCCGGGCCTAGGAGCACCTGGTGGAGGTCGAGGTCCAGTCCTAGGAGTACCCGGTAAGAAGCAAGGTCTGGGCCTAGGAGTACCTGGTATAGGGCGAGGTCCAGGCGTTGAAGTTACTGATAACTGTCGAAGTCCGATACTTGGTGCACATGATCAAGATCGTCGCCATTATGCGACGGAGCCCCACGCGACGGAGTCCCGCGACATTACTGAAGGTATTCAAAGACGTACGAAAGTGAGAAGGCGACTTAGTTCGTCATCAGAAGATTCTGATGACCACCGTCCGTCGAAACGGCGACGGATGTCTAGGGCTAATAGTAGAGAGAACGAAACTGCTATGTTTGATATAGTTCTTATCATTACTTGACAAAGTCAGGAGCTCAGATAAACCTAAGTTTTCATTTAACAAAAATGTCATTCCCGAATTTGACCCTATGTTAAAGGAGCAAACTATCTTAACTTGGCTAACTAAAGTAGAAGAATGTGCCGAAATATACGGGTGTGGCAGTTTTTGGGCTTGTCTGGATTTTTTAGACGATTCATAAAGGGGTACGCTGTAATATTAGCACCACTCACTGACCTTTTGAAAAAAAATGTTCCATGGCTATGGGGAGTAACTCAGCAAGAAGCTTTTGATAGAATCAAAGCTTTACTAACTAGACGACCTCTGTTGATGTTGTACAACCCTAACGCGGAAACTCAACTGCATACCGATGCTAGTAAAGAAGGTCTTGCAGGGATTCTGATGCAATCCAATGCCGAAGGGGTTTTTCAACCAGTGTCGTATTTCAGTCGTAAAACTACGCCTGACGAACGCAAATTACATTCTTACGAGCTCGAGATCCTGGCTGTCGTTGCATCCCTTAGTCGATTCCGTGTTTATTTACTTGGCGTCCCATTTAAGATCCTCACCGATTGTAATGCATTGAGGTATACTATGACTAAACGAGACATTATACCACGAGTTGCTCGATGGTGGGTGCAGCTCCAGGAATATGATTGCTCAATAGAATATAGACCAGGATCCAGGATGACTCACGTCGACGCATTGAGCCGCAATCCAATCGAATTGGTAGAAACGGAAAGCAACACTCTTGACTCACTTTCCGTAGAAAACCTCAGGCAAGACTGGATAAGCACCGTTCAATGCACAGACGAAGAAGTTAAAAGGATCAAGGACGTTTTGAGCGATCCAGACTCCGAAAAAGTGACTGACTACTGTGCAAACTATAAACTTAAAAATGATCGCATGTATCGTATAGTTGATGGGGAGCTTAAGTGGTTAGTGCCTAAAGGAGTCCGTTGGCAAATCGTGAAAAGAAATCACGACGATGTAGGACATTGTGGTTTTGACAAAACGCTCCAAAGAATCAAGAAACACTATTGGTTTGCTAAAATGCGTCGTTTTACAAAAAAATACGTGTCTTCTTGTTTAGAGTGTGCTCACCACAAAATACCAGGTGGAAAAAGGGAAGGTGAACTTCATCCAATAGAAAAAATTACAAAACCATTCCATACCCTTCATGCAGACCATCTTGGGCCTTTCATAAAAAGCAAGAAAGGCAACTGCTATTTATTAGTTATAGTAGACGGGTTTACTAAATTTGTAAATATAATCCCAGTTAGAGACACGAAATCCACTACTACAATACGGGCAATAAAATTGTTTATAAGTTTCTTTGGCGTGCCTTCACGCCTGATCACAGACAAGGGGTCATCTTTTACCAGTAAAACGTTCAAAGATTTTACTTCAACTTTCGGCATTAAACACATAGAAAATGCTGTCGCAACACCTAGAGCTAATGGACAGGTAGAAAGGTTTAACAGAACTATTCTTGATGCGTTATCAACCTCCTCGCATCGAGATGATGAGAAAAATTGGGACGAACATATTTCTGATATCCAATTAGGTCTTAATACGACTACACGTAAAACTACTAAGAAGAGCCCTTCTGAGTTACTTTTTGGGTTCAATATTACCAGTAGGTCTCAAGGCATTCTGAGTGAGGTAATATATGATACATCTAACATCCCGAACCTAGAAGAGCTAGTAGACATACGTGAAAAAGCCAGCGAAAATATTAAGGAACAACAGGCTAAAGATGCTGAAAGATTTAATAAACATAGAAAATGGAATGGTCTGATAATGAAAAGGTGAGCCTTTATTTATTTGATAAGGCTAGGACCTAGGGCATAAGGACCCGGGGTGCTGAGCTTGGCTATTTTTGTAGAAAAAAACATGATCATTCTAGTATGTATGCTAAATTACTTACTCCTACCCAACTAGCAGGGTAGGGTCAGAATCAGTCGCCCCATTTCTAAAGCCAACCCAAGAAATTAGATGTAAGAGAAGTGGCGTTTTGAGGTTATTTTTTAATTTTTATTATATCTCCTCGCGGCGGGAGTGGCACTGGCTGGGGGATTTCCCTCACCCCTTCTATCTATTTCAATCCTCATTTCAGTCGCCCCATTTCTGAAGATTACCCATTTGTTGAATCCTACGATTTATGGAACCTTAAAAAAACAGGTAATATTTAAAGTTAGCTTACCGATGTTTCAGTGAATTTCTCGTAAATATCCTGAAGCTGGCAACCAGATATTGAATGCAAGCGGGTATCGTACGCCAAGCATACTCTGCACGCCATTAGGTGGTTCATTTTCAGTAAAAACTTCGAAAAAAAATTGTTTAAAAAAGGCGCAATGAAAGGCCAAAATAATGGTTATGATTTTTCTTCTTAGTTCTAAAACTTCTGAAGCAGTTTATTTATAGCTTCCACTCTTGGGTTGGGAATACGGGGAAAATTACACTGATCTCAAACAGTAGATTTATTTATCAATCGAATAACCAAAGTTACCAATTTTACCAAAGTCAAAACAAAACCAACAAAGTAAAAGAAAGTGTAACAAACAACAAATGACCAAAACGTTTTTGACAGTTGACTGACAGCCAGCAGAATTTATTTTTTTGGTTCAATTTTTTTTTCGGTTCAATTTTTTCCGCTTCGAGCAGAAAAGGCAAAGGCTTATTTCACAAATTACTAATTGAGGAGTTTTTGGGGGGATTTTGTCGAGTTCAGTTCGGTGACTATTTTAATTATTCGCAAATTGATTCATACTGGATTTTGTGTATTAAAATTGGTGCAGTTTTGTGGTACAAGTGTCTACGCAACTGAACAATATGAGGGATAATGGAAATAGGCGCGATCTTGGTTGTGTGAAGCTGAGACTTTTATTGTAGTGGTCGCTACCTCGCCTCGGCAAAACTTACCGAGTAAACTGTCTTGATATACTTGCTGCCAAATGCTCCAAGCAGCATTGGAATGTGATGCACCCGCATTTTAATGTAAACTAAAACAATCTACTAGAAAATCTAGAAATACTGAACTATTCTAAACATGACACTGGCAAAAATTACTTCCAAGAGGAAAGTAGATTGCCGTAACAAAAATAAGAAGAAGAAGATTACTAATTTGTAGCAAGCTAGCTTATTTGCGCCACACAGCCATGACTTCAGTTTATTTTCAAAAGATTTGTACAGCTTATGTTTTCAATATTCATTCTTATTATATGTCTTCTATAGTGCTTCTTATAAAATTGTTTAAATTCAGTTCAAGTAATTTATTTATCAAAATAGGTAATCCTTTGAATGGATAAGTTCGGTCAGTCGAAAAAGATGTGATGTATTGATTGGAGAAGTTGCAGTACGAACATGTAGGAGAGGAGGTCATGTTCATCCTGTATAAATGTTCATTAGAGCATCCATACATTCTTTTTTTTGTAATGCGCGATCACTTGTCAAATCGCTGAAAAAGATGTCCGTTTCATTGATTGCTTTTTTTTCAATAATTAATTAAAGCTAAATGAAGGAGTTAAAAAATAATGTTGCTACTGTTTTATGATTCTAGTAACATAAAGTGTTTGAATACATAACAGAATTATGTTTATACATATGAGGATAGTTACGAAGAAGTGAAAATCAAATTTGCTGAGAAGACTTTTATTTTCCTTTTTTACTTGTAATCTTGAATGTATTACTCTTAAAATTATATGACACACGATGACTTAGCTTAGGCGACTGTTCGCTTCCGAGTCTCTCGATCAACTGCCGGATTGCCGAGGAGTTCTGCAGCTCGTAGCTAAACCGTTTCGCGCCATTTAGTAAAAATGGCGGGAAACATGGAAAGTAAGCGCCAAGCACGCCCATTGGTCGGACAAATTTTAGTGGAAAAATGACCGTACTATTGACTTTATGATAAAGAAATGTAATAATGCTTACAGCTCGGCCGTCCTGCTTGAAGCGAGACCCTTCGCTTATCAATATAAATCGCTTTATTACAAATATTTTTTCTTACATAATGTTAGTAACACACAATAATTATTAATCGATCCAGTTTCATTGTATTTTCATACCGTAATTCTATAGACACAATTGGCTTTGGTTAAAAAATAAAAGGTTTTTTTTATATTTTTTTTCTACAGATTAGGCCAATTTAAGAAACTAATTTGAATATTTTAACATTTGGTCCCGTATTTATTTTTTTATAAATATATTTGCCGAGCGGATATGGTCAACCGGAATGACGTCATTAGTGGCATGAAAGTTTAAGAAGGAAAACCTTTGCCATCTACTTATAGAAAAAGAACGGCCAAGTGTCATTACATGTCATAATGACTTTATGGTTGTTTGTAAACAAATAAGTTATAGTTAATATTTCTTCTATTTTATTCATTTAATCCAGTTTTGACGGTTCTAACCTACCTTCTTAATTTGCCGCAATAATTTTTGAGGTGGTAAAATTATAATAAAAATGCTTACCAGTGGAAACTCAGCTGAAAAACTTTGTAAAAACTGACACGCCCAATTTACCCAAATTGCGAAATGTATTGTATGTATTGTTTCTATTTTGGATGTAGGCTACATGGATAAAATTGTAACGATTGCTTGTGGACTGATAAATTTGCAGGATAACATAATAAACATTGTGAAAATATGTGCATACTTTATTTTTATTTACAAACATTTAATAGTAGGGATGTGGAAAAAATTACGAGATAAGTTCATCGATATTTTTCGGGCGATATTAAATACTCTGATATATCGATAGTTGTTTTTACAATAATTTTTCCAAAACATTTTTTTGTAATTACGTATGGTTTCTAATAGTCGACACTATTTTGTCACTGGAGCATTTTGTTTTTTTCCAACTTTTGAGTCTTAAAAATCATCGTAAAATTCGTCAAATCGAGCCAAAATTTCGAGTAGGGGTTTATTTTGCTATTTTTTATGTTTTACAATACCTTAAAATTAGAATCCATTACTTAGTCATCATCCCATTTCATCCCATTTTTTTCTGAGAAATATTACCTATATCGATATTTTTTCACTTCCAACTTCCACCATCCCTAATGCCAAGTTCATTGTCAAAATTGTCTTTGCCCTTTTTTCTTTTTATTTATTATGGCTGGGGGATCTGTATGTGATGACGTCATATGAAGGTCATTTGAAGGTTAAAGCTTTTAATTGAATATTATAAATATCTTTAAAAATATAGACTTATTTTTAAATTTAATTAGTAGACACTGTACCGAAAGCTTATTCCTCGAAATGGTTTTGAGATTTCCAGTCATGTTCAAAAAGTTATCAAAGCCAATTATTACAGTAATATAGAGAAACAAAAATACTAAAAATCAGATAAGTAGACTAATAAAATAAGTAAGTAGGTAAGTTATTAAAACTAATGAACTAAATATAAATTGATCACTGCAATAGTGAACACATTACCTACAGTAATTTCTAATTTCACTAAAATCGAATAAATTAAGTTCGCAATTACAATAGTTTATACAGATAATTGTCATTATTTGCTTCACTATAATTGATAACTAACACATACACTATTTACAAAGTTATGATAAGCACACTATTTACGAAGTTATAATAAGCACACTATTTACAAAGTAATGATAAGCACATCATTTACAAAGTTATGATAAGCACACTATTTTCAAACCTATAACTAAAACAGTTAATCATCCTCATCACTAATTTCTATATCTCTATTAAAGCTAGTCCAAGGTTGCATTTTGTCGATAGCTACTTAGTCTTAGTCCAGGCAAAATAAAATTTTGATCACATTAAATCCTACAGTTCATTTTCGTTTTTCTAAATAAGGATTAGGGTTATTATAACATCGTACTATGACTGCTTTTCCTCTCCACCATAAGCGTTATGAGATATAGGTAAAAAATACCTAACTTCTGGAAAGTAATGTACATAAAATTCTACAGTGGAGATTTATGATGCGTTTGCTTATTTACATACTTAATATTTAATTAAAAAATAATCACTGATTTTATGTTTAAGCTTAAGGAGATAGGGTGCGTTACAATCATATTTTTGGAGAAAGTATAGTAATGTATTTTAATAAATCGTACACAAGGTGATTTTTTTACAATATGTTTTTAATCTTAATCCAGGAGCATCTTTTAGTTTTCACTCCAGTGACTTTAATATATCTAGTGATTTTTATGTTTTTACGTGATTTTTGCCATTTATTTTAGCCAACAAAAAATCCTACACCAAATATTTTATCTCGTCTTCATTTCTACCCTTGCAATAAACCCTCATAAAAATCACCAGCTTTTATGAGTAGCATACGAAGTTTTAGCCATTAATAGCTGTAGTTGAATTGCGCATCAATCGGACGGAGTCAAGTGACAGATCGAAAATATCATTTCGTCCCCAATACATAATAGTTTTATCGCTTGGCGGGTTTCTTGAGTTTTATTGTCTGCCACTCCTACCACTTGATCGTTTTTCACACTAAAGTGGTTGCAACTGTTCGCATCGAGTTGCGAGAAGTTCGGGTTAGTAGATAAGTTAAGGTCCGCTAAGAAACAGCGGCATAAATACGACGATCGAGTATCACTAGCATGAGCTCGCGCAGACCGGTGCAAGTTTGAGTTGTTGCAAACTGTTTACGTTACAGTAAACTATCGTTTTCTCTCTTTCACTCGTATTGACTGTGAGCAGTATATCCGACAGTTTACTGTAACGTAAACAGTTTGCATCAACTCATGGTAGGGCCACAGGTATTCTCGAAACCGTAGTGATTAACCGGGGCCTCATTACGCACCAACGGACGTGTATGTAGTTGTCTCATTTACACCCGCTCCCTCATCGACTGGGGTCGGTTCGCCTGTTTGGTGCTCTCTTTCATTCCTAGGGTGAAATGCCCTAAATTCGGCCACGTCAGCAATTTTAGAGATTAAATCTAAAATATTTATATTAAAATTGAACTACAGCATTGTAATTTTTATTATTTACGATTGCTACATGATTGTTCTTTATAATAATTGTAAGAAAATCACGGAAACAATAATAGTAAAATTAAGAAAAAATAATATATGACGAGTGACCCAATTTTCCTAAATTCTGACGCGTATGCCCTTCATTCGACCCATTTTTCCCTAAATTCGGCTAAGGTGAAATAAGCATGTTAATTAGGAACTTCAATTGTTTTTATTGACATTCAAATAAAATAATTAACATAATTATTATTCCGATCAACGTTGATCATATTAGGCATAACAAAAATCTACGAAAAATAAGCTTAAATAAAAAATTATATCAAGTCTAATACTTGAATGCATTTATTGTATATTTATCAACATTAATAATTTTAGGCTTATTCAAAATCAACAAAAATATTGTTGGCTATATATTGTTCTTTATATGAGTATAACAACAATCATATCAAAATTATGAATGTTTATCAAAAACATTATTTATCAAAAATTAATAAACATAATGAATACAGTCACGTTCACACTAATATTTTTAATGCTAGGTAGTTCTATTTTTATCAGTTAATATATTAATAATAGTTATTTAGGAATTTATAGATTTTATTCAGAAGTTTTTCTTGAATATTTATTATTAATATTACATTGAGTACCATTAAATATTGTAATTTTAAAAATAAATTCAAATGTTGATTTGTGGTATCAAATATCTAAATTAAATTAATTTTAAGTTATTCAAAAGTTTTTATTTTTGTTTTATTTTCTTTCATTAAGGATATTTTTTATTTTATTATAAATGATTAAGTTCTTTTTTGGAGTGGAAAGTTTTTTCATTTAGATCTATTAGTATTGTAATAAGAATTTTATAAGATTGGATGTCAGCAATATTTATAATATTTGTTTTATAAATTTCTTTTGCAGTAATCTATTATAGAAAAAGATAAGTAGGGTAGGTGCACCAGTGAATGAACACCCCCCCAGTGAAGGAACAAATGTGTTATTTTTCTATAAAATAAGAAATCTTTTGTTTTCTACACGCAACAGATTTTTTTTAATGAAAATTATACTTTATTACCTTAACTGGCTGCACAGACGACTATGTGTGTTCCGTACTTTCTAAATGGTGATTGCTCAAAGTAGACACGTTGTGTAGTGTTCCTGTTTCTATGGACCAATACTAACAACTATGGTGCGACAACATATTTTGATAATAGCTTTTAAGTTGATATATGATTCATTCTACAAAGAAAATTAGTTTCTTAGATGTAATAATGATTATTTCGTCTAATAGAAAGCAGATTGTAAAGAATTTCATTATTTTAAACAAAATATAGGGGTGTTCGAGTACTGGATTAAAAAATTGAGAAATAATTAGTTAATGAACCAGGTGTTCATTCATAGGATCTAACGTATTTTTTGGTTTAGGCTTATTTTGTGTCTTACTTTTAAAGGAGTTTGTTCATATTTAGGGGATAGCTATAGTAAATCATTGTCAATCTTTGGACCAGTCTTTGAACTAGGGTTGAAAGAAAACCTAATTCTAGTTACGGAATTTGACACCAAAATGGTACAATGCGTGGCACAACAACGTAGGTCAATGGTCAGATCGTTACTGAGTGCAAACCATATGACTGCTTACTGCCATTTTTACAATTCTTAATCTATACATATAATAAATCTGTAGAAAAGTTAAGTCTGTACAAAGGAAATATTTTGAAAAAAAGTGATTGGAGTGTTTAATAATTACCAGTAGAACCCATTTATAACATTTTTTTTAATTTTTGTGTGTTTGTCTGTATGTTGGTGCGCTAAAAATGTAAAAAGCGCTAACTTAATACTAAATAATGTTTACATACAAATATATGGTGTATCTTGCAAAATAATGAAATCTTTATTTCATCGCAATTGGTTCACTGAATCAAAAGTTAAACTAATTTAAAATTTACGATGAGTTTTTGTTGTAATAATATCTGCGGGAATTATACTGTTAGAAAAACCGACTAGCTGGTGTATCCACATCTGGCACAGAATAATGTTCAATGGCTAAAAGTAAACAAAAACGTGTGGAGTTTTGGGTCTATTGTAATTTCTCAGAAACAAAATGCACGTGCATGCAGTAAAATCAAAGCCCGCTTTCTATTATATTATTTTTAAACACACACACTAACATATATAATTTAAAAAATAATTTTGATTATATTTATATAACTTAACTAAGTTAATTAGTTGTTCATATTCATACATAGTATGTAAGTGTTACGATGGAGCGGGGCTGTCTGTCACAAGTATTGTAATACTCACTAGGCAATCCCAACCTGCTGTTTTGAAAACCAATGTTTTGTGAACAAAATAAACATTTTTGTTTTTTTTTTTATTTTTTTTTATTTTCTACTAGCTTCCGCCCGCGACTTCGTTCGCAAGGACATTCGAGAAAATCCTTCGGGAACCTTTAACCAGGATAAAAGTATTCTATGTTTTAACGTCCTGCATCGCTAGGCAGCGCGCTTGGTGTGAACGTACCTCGCGCATGGCAGGCCTCGGGTGAGCGTGAGTGCGATGTCGAGCGCGAGGCCTGCCACAACGCAAGCGGCAAACGCCCTGCCTTGCGAGGTTCGTCTACACCAATCGTACTGCGTAGCGAAGCAGGACGTTAAAACATAGAATACTTTCATCCTGGTTAAAGGTTCCCTAAGGATTTTCTCGAACGTCTCCTCTACAAGTCGCATTTCTCAACCGATTCTTGTGAAATTTTGTAACCAGATTTAAAAAATATATATAATTTTATCGTCAAGCTAGTTTTTGATTTCTTAAAAATGGCCGAGATATGTAAAAAAAAACGTATTTCTGCCCTGTTTTTCGGCGCGGTTTGTTCTCCTCTACAGATCTCATGTCTCAACCGATTCTCGTGAAATTTTGTGAGCAGGTTTGAAAATTATATAGGCTTTTTTGTCAGGCCAGTTTTTTGAAATATTGGATACAGTTCGAAAAACTGAACCTGAATGGGTCTGCTTCTGACTACCTATCTTAACGCATATAGAATTGTAAAGTTTTTTTTTTCTCTCTTGTAACAGCCTAGACTGAATAATAACTTCAAACTTTGAATTTAGCTTGAAGCCTGTAAATTGATTAAGAAAATTTGTAATTCATTAAGTAATGATCTAATTAAATTTTATTAATTTGTTAATCTTTGTTAAAGTCTGGAAACGATATACATATTGGTAAATATCGTTCCATTTGATAAAGCTGGTAAGTTTTTTGCGCCCGTTTTTCTTGTCAGTTAAAAGACGTCATAATGGGTGGTAGGGCAAAAAAATTGTTTGACGATTTAAAAACGCTCATTATGTGAGCTTATTTGAATAAAGATTTTTTCATTTTCATTTTTCATTTTCATTTTCATTTTCATTTTCAAAAAAATAAATAATTCATACATTTCGAAAATACAAAATTAGAAGCGCCATCTAGCTGCGAATATACCAAATACTTAATATACCAAACAGCATGAACCCCACTATATGCTTGAAAACCTCGTGGCGAGAGGGCGAGATCTATATTTTTTTAACAATTTACTTTTCAATGCAAGGTCTACACTACAGCTCACTTAGCCACTAGTTTATCTTAAATTACATAACTAATGTGAGGTAATTTCAATAAAAGGTTTTTAAATTACTTTGTTAGGTACCTTGTCTTACCCTTACCCCTACTGCCCTAACAACGGCTTACCTCAATTACTTGTTTTTAGGGTACCTCAAAAGGAAAAACAGATACCTACTCTTATCAAAGGATAACTTCGTTGTCATGGTCAATTACTTCCTTAAAAGGCCAGGTCCCTATTTCACAGACGTGACAATTGTAAGTGACAATAACAATTTGCTGTCCATGGCGTCAGCTAATTTGAATTTAGAAAATATACTGACCAAACTACATAACGCACAGATACCACAACGAACATAAAATTGTCATTGTAATTTACAATTGTCCTGTATGTAAAATAGGGGCCAGGTATTGGGCAAGTCACCCTACTCAGTACTCGCGTCGAGTCCGAGAAGTCCGTGTTGCACTTGATGGGTTTTTTCATCTAAAAATAATTTCAAAAATTCCTATAGATTACGTCGTTTTTTTTTCCTATAGATTACGTCAACGAAAGATGAGATTGAAATGGTGGCGCCACTTTCCCTGTTTAATTAACGTTTAGAGGTTAAGTCATTGGAAATTGACCTTAAAATAAGGCGCAAAATTAGTTCCATTTCCAATCGAGTCTCATCTTTCGTTGACCAAACTCAACGTAAATAAACCTTTTTTTTTTGTTTATTTACTATAGGTAATTATATCTTGTCGCGAAAATGGTGCCACTTTGAGTAATCCTGATTTTATTCCGATAGATCATCGAAACAATTTTTTGATCACTTATACAAATGTTGAAAAGTTACCGAAATAATCGTAATATTCGTAACCTTTTGTACCGGCTCGCGTCACTGTGCGCCACCCACCGCCGCGCGCCTATTACCTACCTTACGCGAGTCCGTCCTTCCGTGCACTACCGCGTTGATATTTATTTTCGTACATTTCTAGAAATCTGATGAAATAATACGAAGATAAGTAAAAATAAAGTAAACTTTTATTAAGCACGAGGAACTCATTACATACAACTTTCAATAAGAGAACAAAATGGAGGGAGCCCGGTCCGATGCTGTGTTCCATAGACACGAGAGTGTTGCCAGTTGGTTGTGTTCTACTTCAACATCCTCCCCTGAACACAAACCCATTGCTTTGGTGAAATGTTGATGCTTAGGTCGCTGCAGCCCTTTGGTTAGAATATCAGCGACCATCTCCTGAGTGCTTCTATATAGAACTGATATTTGGTTGCTTGAGATTCTTTCCCGAACATAGTGATAACGGACATCTATGTGTTTGCTGCGGGCTCGATAGCTGTCATTTCCTGAAATACTAATAGCGCTTTGATTATCACAGTAGAGTGGTGTAGGCCCATTAGGTAAATGGGGCCAGAAATCTTCATCTAACTGCTTAAGCCATATAGCCTCCTGTGTGGCTGTAGCCAAAGACATATATTCTGCTTCAGTGCTCGATAAGGCCACAGTGGGTTGCCTTTTAGAACACCAGCTAATAGCAGCACCCTGGAACATAAAAACGTAACCAGAACACGACCTTCTGTCTTCAGTATCTGACGCCCAATCAGCATCACAATAACCCACAATGTTTAAATTGTTTTTTTTAAAAGTAAGTCTGATACCAGATGTGCCATTTAAGTATCTTAATATTCTCTTTACAGCGTTCCAATGTTGAACTGTAGGTTTATTATTATATCTACTCAATGTGTTGACAATATAGGCAATATCAGGTCTTGTTCCCTGTGATAGGTATAGTAAACAACCTATAACTTCTTGATAAGGGCACTTTATAACTTCCTGATCATTTTTTGCCTTTGTCAGTTGCAAGTCTGATTCACAGGGAGTATGGACAGGGTTACAGTTTTTCATATTAAAACGTGTAAGTATCTTTTCAATATATAGTGACTGATCAAGTGAAATCTCTCCATTGGCACTATTTTGCGTTATACGAAACCCAATACATTGTTTAGCTTCACCCAGATCTTTCATGTTGAATTTTTCACATAGTTTCTCTTTTATTATGAGAGCAGTTTGATCATTGTTATAAATATATAGTAAATCATCAACATATACCGTTATAATCAGTATGTCCTTTTCATTTATAATGCGATGGTAAACACATGGATCAATCTTTGATCGAGACATTCCAATTTCTATTAAAGCTGTATTTAATTTTATGTTCCATTGTCTGCTCGCTTGTTTCAGACCATATATTGCTTTGTTTAGTCTGCATACTTTGTTACCTTGCTCAAAAAAAGGTGGCTGTGACATAAAAATTTCTTCTTCAATATCGCCTTGAAGAAATGCTGTGACAGCATCCATTTGATAGATTTTTAGGTTATATTTAGCAGCTAAGCCGATCACATATCGCATTGAGGTGTATCTTACAACTGGTGCATAGATTTCATTGTAATCTATACCCTTCTCTTGTTGATAACCTTTAACAACCAGCCGTGCTTTGTATCTTGTTACATTACCGTTTCCGTCTGTTTTTGTTTTATAGACCCATTTACATGGTATCACCTTTTTGTTATTGGGCAAATCAACTAGTGTCCAAGTATTGTTCTGTAACAAAGACTTGTATTCTTCTGTCATAGCTTTTTTCCATGTTTCCGCCTTTTCACATTGCAGAGCTTCGGTTATATTTTGTGGATCACTATCTAATAAAGTCATTGCTGATTCACCATTCATGCATATAAGACTGGAAACGGTCTTCTCATCAGCTGTATTTGGTTCATAAATTTCATTTCGTCGGGGTCTAAGTACCATAGTGAATTCTGGAACATTTATGTTATTTACAGGAACATATAATTCATCATCTGGATCAAGAAATGTTGGGCTTTCTAATTCTGAGCTAACATTGACAACTTCATTAGTAGATATTTTTTCTAAAGAAACCTCTGGTGACACTGAGAAGTGATAGGCAGGTACTGGTTTGTGATGACTTTCATTGCAACTTGTATAATTTTTATTATCACTGAATGTACTTTTCTTAATGTTTACTTCAAGTTTGTTATTCATATCAGTTGCCATAGCATTTTCCAGGAACACAACATCTCTGCTCATTATTATTTGTTTGCAATTTTTATCAAAGAATCTATATCCTTTGGTACAATCACTATAGCCAACGAAGATTAACTTACGAGATTTGGAGTCTAATTTTTTTCGCTTCTCTTTAGGTATGTGTACCATTGCTTCACAGCCAAATATCCTTAGATGACTCAGGTCCGGCTTGGATCCAGTCCATCGTTCCTCAGGAGTGACATCGGGTAGGGAGCGAGTTGGTAAGTGATTAGTGATGTATGCAGCAGTGGCTATAGCTTCTGCCCAATATTCTTTCTGTAATGAAGCATTAAATAACATACATTTTGCTCTTTCTACTAGTGTGCGATTCATTCGTTCACTAACTCCATTCTGTTGGGGAGTATAAGGGTTACTTGTCTGATGTTTTATACCACATTGCTTGAAAAATTTATCAAACTGGTTATTTATATATTCTTTTCCATTATCACTTCGAAGCGTTTTGATTTTAAGATTCAGTTCGTTTTCTACTCTATTTTTGAATTCCAAAAACTTTTCAAATACTTCAGATTTATGTTTGAGAAAATAGACATATATTTTTCTGGAAAAGTCATCAATAAAGGTTAAAAAATACCTTGCTCCTCCTATAGATGGATGGTCCATTGGCCCGCAAACATCGGAATGTATCAACTCTAACAGCTTGGTTGCCCGAGAGCCCTCATTAGGAAAAGGCTGCCTGGTTTGCTTTCCTTCTATGCAACTAATACATGTCACATCTTCTTTTGTAGAACTTAATTTCACTCCAGTAGTGCATTTAGTTACTTTGTTTAAATCTGAAAAATTTAAGTGACCTAACCGTTGATGCCACAAGTATGCATTATTTTCAGTAACAGCAGACATAGCTTGGACTGGCTGATCAATAATATTAAGCTTGTACATATTGTTTATTAAATCGCCAACAGCTACTTTTCTATTTTCTTCATTATAAATCTCACATCCGTTGCCATTGAATTGAATTTTACACCCACTATCGATTATTTTGCTCACTGATATTAGATTTGTTGTCAATTGTGGTACATAAATAACATTCTTTATTAGTATTTTGTTGATATGTCCTTGTGCATCTAATACTTTGATAGTCACATTTCCACAGCTTTCAACTCTTAGTACTTGATTATCTGCAATTCGTATTGTACTTACAGGTGGTGTGATCTCATCCTGGAGCCATTCCCTGTGCAACGTCATGTGCATAGATGCACCAGAGTCTATATACCAATTCAGCGAGTCATATTTATTTGTCGCTGAAAATGCTGCAATAAAACCATTATCATCATTTTCTTGACTTTTATTTTTATTGTACCAACAATTCTTGCTCATGTGCCCATATTTATTGCATATATAGCATCTCGGACCTTTTGATTTGTAAGACATATTATTGTATTTAACTTTTCCTTTTGAATTTGAGTAAAATGCGTTAATTTCAGAGTTTTTTACTTCTTGTAATAATTTTACTTTGATAGAATCTGCACATATTTTTACTCCGGAACTTTCCAATGCCATTATCATTGGCTTGTAGTTATCTGGCAGACCTGCAAGCATTAGCGTCCCAAGCCATTCATCATCGACCTTAAATCCAATGTTTCTCAGACGATGTGCAGATGACATTATTTTGTTAATGTAGTCCTCTATATTAGTGCTATTTTCCAATGATGTATTTATTAGATCTTTAAGCAAGCCGACTTTGCGTGTCAAGCCAGAATCTTCGTAAGCTTTAGATAAATTGTCCCATACCTCCTTTGCGGTGCAAGCTTCTTGTATATGAACATAGACAGTGGAGTCAACTAATAAAATAAGCTTAGACTTAGCTTTTATTTCTTTAGCTTTATCAGTGCATGCCCCGGTTACACATTCCCAAAGGTCTTCAAGTTGCAGATAAGCTTTTACGGCGAAGCTCCACGTACCGTAATTTTCTCTTCCAATAAGTTTTTCAATACTCATAATTGTATTGTTATGAGACATTTTGACAGAAAATTATTGCTGAAAAGATGCTGAAAAAGGTAAAAATTTTGCCACGCCACGCGGTTTTAAGGTTACGAAAAAAATATTTGTACACTTTTGACTTTTAATTACTTTCTGACCAAATACGAATTTTAAGGCATGGGACGGCCCATAACCTGATGAAATAATACGAAGATAAGTAAAAATAAAGTAAACTTTTATTAAGCACGAGGAACTCATTACATACAACTTTCAATAAGAGAACAAAATGGAGGGAGCCCGGTCCGATGCTGTGTTCCATAGACACGAGAGTGTTGCCAGTTGGTTGTGTTCTACTTCAACAAAATCCTTTGGGAATCATTGGGGGATTACTTAATTTTTAAAAGTAAATACTTATTTAATATTTAACTTTTACGACTGTAGAATTAATGCTTCCTATATAAAAATTAATAAAACGCAATAAAAAAACTATAATAGTCACTTGAGTGAAAACTTTTGCTATTAGTGTAGTAATTATAGGGAATCTTATGCTACAAAATCACTTATTTTAAAATATTTGTTTCTGAGTTAGGATTTTTTATTTTTTATTGGCCTTTATGAAAAAATCCTCTGAAATGTAAGTGGTGATTTTGTAAGGTTTAGTTTCTAATGGTTTTAAGAAATTCATTAAGAAAATTCCCTTCATGTACGATTTAATCTCGATGTTATAAAATAAAAACAGTCTTTAAACCGCCTTTGTAAAAAAAACAACCTAGATATTTTGGGGAAAACTTGAAATTTATCATTGACAAGTTTATTTTAATCAAGTTTTCAAAAATCACCTCTGTAGGATATAATGTGATTTTCTCGAACAAAGTATTTTTCATTGCCCGGAGACTCATGACACGCCGCGCGCCGTCGCGTCATCGTCGCTCGTAGGTACAGAGTGCCTGCCATTCGTGCTCGCTCACCACTCTATATTACGCTCCGTCTTGCTGATATTTTCGTAAATTTCGAGAAATCCTCTACTTAGAATTGAGAGATTACTTAATTTTAAGATGTTATTAATTATTAAACTATATATTATTAAACTTTTACGACTGTAGAATTTATGCTTCATATTTAAAAATGAATAAAACGCATTTAAAAAAAAACTATATTAGTCACCTGAGTGAAAATTTTGTTTTTAGTATAGTTAATTATAAGAAACTTTATACTGCAAAATCACTGATTTTTTTATATTTGTTTCTGAGTTATGATTTTTTTTTTATTTATTAGCCTTTTTTGCAAATTCCTCTGAAATGTAAGTGGTGATTTTTGAGGTTTCATTTCTAATGGTTTTAAGAAATTCATAAAGGAAATTCCCTTTGTGTACGATTTATTCTCGATGTTTTAAGACAAAAACAATATTTAAACCACCGTTGTAAAAAAAGCACCCCAGATGTTTTGGGCAAAACTTGAAATTTATCATTGACAAACTTATTTTAATCATGTTTCCAAAAATCACCTCTGTAGGATTTATTGTGATTTTTTCGAACAAAGTATTTTTCCTTGCCCGGAGTAACTACATTTTCATATCGTCTACCCTGCTTACGAGTAAGAGGGGTATCTTCTATAAGATACCTGTCATTTGGAAGCACTTTTACTATACGATAAGGGCCTTGAAATTTATTTACTAATTTCTGAGACTTGCCGTCATGTGGAACTTGTCTTTCCACTCTAACTAAATCCTCCTCTGTAGGTATACAAAACCGGCCACGAGGTATCGTGGCCGGTTTTCTATGTTTATTAAATCTTTCAGCATCTTTAGCCTGTTGTTCCTTAATATTTTCGCTGGCTTTTTCACGTATGTCTACTAGCTCTTCTAGGTTCGGGATGTTAGATGTATCATATATTACCTCACTCAGAATGCCTTGAGACCTACTGGTAATATTGAACCCAAAAAGTAACTCAGAAGGGCTCTTCTTAGTAGTTTTATGTGTAGTCGTATTAAGACCTAACTAATTGGATATCAGAAATATGTTCGTCCCAATTTTTCTCATCATCTCGATGCGAGGAGGTTGATAACGCATCAAGAATAGTTCTGTTAAACCTTTCTACCTGTCCATTAGCTCTAGGTGTTGCGACAGCATTTTCTATGTGTTTAATGCCGAAAGTTGAAGTAAAATCTTTTACCAGTAAAACGTTCAAAGATTTCAATAACTTACCTACTTACTTATTTTATTAGTCTACTTAACTGATTTTGAGTATTTTTGTTTCTCTATATTACTGTAATAATTGTGTCTATAGAATTACGGTATGAAAATACAATGAAACTGGATCGATTAATAATTATTGTGTGTTACTAACATTATGTAAGAAAAAATATTTGTAATAAAGCGATTTATATTGATAAGCGAAGGGTCTCGCTTCAAGCAGGACGGCCGAGCTGTAAGCATTATTACATTTCTTTATCATAAAGTCAATAGTACGGTCATTTTTCCACTAAAATTTGTCCGACCAATGGGCGTGCTTGGCGCTTACTTTCCATGTTTCCCGCCATTTTCACTAAATGGCGCGAAACGGTTTAGCTACGAGCTGCAGAACTCCTCGGCAATCCGGCAGTTGATCGAGAGACTCGGAAGCGAACAGTCGCCTAAGCTAAGTCATCGTGTGTCATATAATTTTAAGAGTAATACATTCAAGATTACAAGTAAAAAAGGAAAATAAAAGTCTTCTCAGCAAATTTGATTTTCACTTCTTCGTAACTATCCTCATATGTATAAACATAATTCTGTTATGTATTCAAACACTTTATGTTACTAGAATCATAAAACAGTAGCAACATTATTTTTTAACTCCTTCATTTAGCTTTAATTAATTATTGAAAAAAAAAGCAATCAATGAAACGGACATCTTTTTCAGCGATTTGACAAGTGATCGCGCATTACAAAAAAAAAGAATGTATGGATGCTCTAATGAACATTTATACAGGATGAACATGACCTCCTCTCCTACATGTTCGTACTGCAACTTCTCCAATCAATACATCACATCTTTTTCGACTGACCGAACTTATCCATTCAAAGGATTACCTATTTTGATAAATAAATTACTTGAACTGCATAATACCCCCAAAAATCTGCTCTATACAATTTTATAAGAAGCACTATAGAAGACATATAATAAGAATGAATATTGAAAACATAAGCTGTACAAATCTTTTGAAAATAAACTGAAGTCATGGCTGTGTGGCGCAAATAAGCTAGCTTGCTACAAATTAGTAATCTTCTTCTTCTTATTTTTGTTATGGCAATCTACTTTCCTCTTGGAAGTAATTTTTGCCAGTGTCATGTTTAGAATAGTTCAGTATTTCTAGATTTTCTAGTAGATTGTTTTAGTTTACATTAAAATGCGGGTGCATCACATTCCAATGCTGCTTGGAGCATTTGGCAGCAAGTATATCAAGACAGTTTACTCGGTAAGTTTTGCCGAGGCGAGGTAGCGACCACTACAATAAAAGTCTCAGCTTCACACAACCAAGATCGCGCCTATTTCCATTATCCCTCATATTGTTCAGTTGCGTAGACACTTGTACCATAAAACTGCACCAATTTTAAGACGCAAAATCCACTATGAATCAATTTGCGAATAATGAGAGACTTTCCAGGCAACTTTCTTTTCTTTAAAAATGTACTAGATGGCGCTGTCCAATTCCCAACAACCTAGCTTGGTACTATCATAGTAGAACCAAATAAGTAGGCCAACTCGAGCCTCGAGCGAGCGATACAGCTTAAACACGTAGGGCTGTCACATCGCTAGTTTATTCAATCGTCAAAAAATGCATAGTAAATCTCTATACAAAATATTTTTTTCCTTGTAGGGTAAGCATCAGGGAACCATAATACAAAGTTTTTTTTATATTTTTTTGTACGTAAACCAGCGGGTCTATCGACTAAAATAATGAAGTTAATGTTAATTGTAATTTGACAGATGTATGTGATACATTGGCACTTTCGTTTTGACACCAATAAAAACTTACTTAAGGAAAGTAGCAATGTATCACATCTATCTGTCAATTTTCAGGAACTGACTACAATGTTTTCATTGCCTACGTCATGTTATGTGATTTGAAAACTTGCAGTCGAAATAGGATTAATTAAAACGTGGCTTTACTAAATAATGTTTATTCAAATAAAATAAAATTATTATGAAATTTTATTTTTTACACTATTAACTGTTTCTTACTTTTTCATTTACCTACACTTATCAAAATAATAAATCTTTAAATTCGGAAATTGAAAACTTTCCATAATAGGCATTAAAAGTACTTTTTCGTGTAGGAATTTATGATTTTTTAACAAAATTACACAATTGATATAAAAAAATTCGTCTGTTTCGACAAATACGAAATGCCTTATTATTTAAATTTAATGTAAAATATATCCTCATTCTTACAAATCCTTTTGCAATAATATCTTTGGAAAGCATGGTATGTACTGTAGGCGGCGTGAAGCGTGCGTGAGCGCGAGCGGGATTACGTACGGCGCAGTCATGACTGTTGCACCTTTATCACCTTTAAATTTTGTTAGTGTGTGCGTGCGACGACGCATACGTACGGGCGCGCCCACATACAAACCGCGTTCGTGCGTATAATGAGTAAGATGACTTAAGGCGTGTCTCCTGCGCTTAATTTTCAACAAAACATGTTGAAAAAACATTGTTTTCAAAACATTGTTTTCAAAACCGCACGTCCGCTGCGAATTACGTTGTGCAAGACTATGAAGACCGCTGACGTCGCGATATCCAAATTAGAGCAAACATTTATTACAATATGACGGAATCGCCGACGCTGCACAACGTGACCGCTGCACACGGACGTCGACTCCCCCCGCGAGTCTTCGACGCCGCGCGCCTGCATTTTGTCCCACACTTCGGTTCACACTTCGAATCAGTCAATTAGTTATAAGAAATAATTTTAATTTTCCTGTAATAAACTTTGTTAAAATCATTTTCGGTTTTTTTTTTAATCCTACGGCTGCTGCCTTCGTATTTGGCGCAGTCGGTAGGATTCTCGCGGTCGGTTTCGCGCTTCTAAGAAGATTTCCGTCTTTCGCTTGCACGTGCCGCCCGTGTGGCTTTCAAGTCGCGCATCGAGAATCCCGAACCTGAAGGAGCAGCCAAGGGGAGTATCCAGCCATTGATACGCAGAAAGGGCCGAAATGATATTGTAAGTGCACTGAAAGAATTGTCTTTGTGTTGCTTTGTGCTAGTTTTTTAGGATTTTTAGTAGTTAGGTAATCGCCAAAATTTTCCATCCAGGAAAATCGTCTAGCGAGACTGCATCGCAACAGTCTCGCCAGCAGGCTGTAGATTCTCATAGGTTTCAAGTAGAAAATATAGATGAATTAATAGAGTCCGATAACTCAGACAGTAAGGATAATTTAGATAGTCAGGTTAATTTAGTCGAATCAGATAGTTTAAATATTAGCGTTAATTTAAATAGTATTCTAAATAATCAGGGTTGTCAGTCACCAGAAATGGCACAGCCACATTACGACCCTGATGTAATTTTCAAGGCTTTACGCCTGGTGCCCGACTTTGACGGGAACCCGAATATTCTCACCAGATTTATAAGGCTCTGTGACCAGGTGGTGCAGACCTATACCATCCTAGACGGCCCGGGAGCCGAATTAAATAATCTGTCACTTTTAAATGGCATTTTAAATAAGATCACGGGTAATGCCGCCAGGACAATTAACTCAAATGGAATACCTGCGAGTTGGCTTGGCATAAGAAACGTTCTTATTAATAACTTCTCAGACCAAAGGGACGAAACAGCCCTCTACAATGATTTATCGTTGCAGACGCAGGGTAATAGCACACCCCAGGAGTTTTACGATAGGTGTCAGACACTTTTTAGTACTTTAATAACATACATTACTTTACACGAGAATATTCCTACGACGATTGAAGCTAAACGCGATTTATATAGAAAGCTAACGTTACAAGCATTTGTTAGAGGCTTAAAAGAACCCTTAGGGTCCCGGATACGCTGTATGCGCCCGGAAAGCATAGAAAAAGCACTGGAATATGTCCAGGAGGAACTAAATATCATGTATCTCGTGCAAAGGAATGAAAGTTGTCACAGAAACCAACCCTCATCCGCTATTAACAAATTTACACCTAATTCATTTGTGCATGCTAATAATATTAACCCCAGTGTGCCTAAGCCATTTGTGTTACCGCCTTTTGCACCACAGCAGATACCTCATTGGCAACGTCCTGTTTCACAGCCACCGCAATTTAGACCTAATAATGTTCAGTTTAATAACGTTGGCCGTATGCCGTCCCGAACCCAGCAGATGTTTAGGGCGCCGCCGCCAAACTATAACGCGAATAGCAATAACTTCCGTTTGCCCCCTAGAAATAATTTTTCTAATAACTATACGCCTAAACCTATGAGCGGTGTAAGTCCTTATGTATCAAAACCCATGCCCTTAACAGGACATGACTGGCGTAGACATGGGAATCCACCCCCAACTAATTATTTCAAATCTCGGGACGTGAATGTAAATGACTGTTTAACTTATGACAATAACTATGACTATTACCACTGTACCACTCCGTACGACTGTGACGCTTACAATGACAACGAGACGTACTACGACAGTAGCTACTGCTGCGGTGAACAGACAGACTACTACGGAACCGATAGCGCTCACTGCTACGACAACGAGCCACTATTAAGTGCAAATCAATTAGAAGATTCGCAACAGACAGACACTGACACGACTCAGGAGGATTTTCAGAAAGCTTTAATTTCAAAAAAGTCAAGATAGAATTAAACCTACAAACTTAACGTCAGCTACCGTATATTCAGATAGAAAATTCACCCGCTCCTGTCGAAGAATTATACACAGAAGTCAAACCTGCCAATAAAGTCCAGAATCAAGTACCAGCAACTTTTTCATTAAACGTCATGAAATAGTTGCTGCTCTGAGGGTGGAGGAATTACGTTGTGCAAGACTATGAAGACCGCTGACGTCGCGATATCCAAATTAGAGCAAACATTTATTACAATATGACGGAATCGCCGACGCTGCACAACGTGACCGCTGCACACGGACGTCGACTTCCCCCGCGCGTCTTCGACGCCGCGCGCCTGCATTTTGTCCCACACTTCGGTTCACACTTCGAATCAGTCAATTAGTTATAAGAAATAATTGTAATTTTCCTGTAATAAACTTTGTTAAAATCATTTTCGGTTTTTTTTTAAATCCTACGGCTGCTGCCTTCGTATTTTGCGCCTAGGTTTTGTTTTGAAAACATGTTTTGTTAGAAAATTTGCGACCAATCACGGCTCAGTTTCGAAAATGAGTTCCGACGAAGAAGACGTCGTCAGTCACAGCCCGTGACTGTGGTTAAACTGACAGCAAAACCTACCGTGTAATGGCTACCTTATACTTTGCCACCCAAAGTAGCGGTCTTTCTCTGAGTAACTCAATTAAAAATAAAGTACTCTCCTTATTCCACTACATCACTACAATTACACGAATCACACAATGGCACACGAACGCAGGCGAGACGTCTGCATCTAGTGAGCGCTAACACAAAATGAGTTACTACTTCCCCTCCCCGCAGGCGAGAGCGGGGGATGTTTTCCGTTCGTCCGTCGCGGCAAACATGTTTTGTGTTTTTGCAAAACAAAACTCATAGGCCACGCCCCAAACATGTTGAGAAAACATTGTTTTGATGTTTGAAAACACAAAAACACGGCGCAGGAGACCCGCGGGCTGATTATCTAATTAGAAACCACCTAGCGACCGGTTGCAGTTCATAGATGTAGTGATCCATTGCTACTTCTTTTTGGATTAAAAAAAAAACATACCAAAGAAAAGTAGCAATGTATGTGGAATGAAACCGGTCGCTAAATAGTTTCTTTTTAGATAATCAGGGGGCCGGCCTTAAAATAGTCACCGAACTGAACTCGACAAAATCCCGCCAAAAACTCCTCAATTAGTAATCTGTGAAATAAGCCTTTGCCTTTTCTGCTCGAAGCGGAAAAAATTGAACCGAAAAAAAAAATTGAACCAAAAAAATAAATTCTGCTGGCTGTCAGTCAACTGTCAAAAACGTTTTGGTCATTTGTTGTTACACTTTCTTTTACTTTGTTGGTTTTATTTTGACTTTGGTAAAATTGGTAACTTTGGTTATTCGATTGATAAATAAATCTACTGTTTGAGATCAGTGTAATTTTCCCCGTATTCCCAACCCAAGAGTGGAAGCTATAAATAAACTGCTTCAGAAGTTTTAGAACTAAGTAGAAAAATCATAACCATTGTTTTGGTTATTCAATGCGCCTTTTTTAAACAATTTTTTTTCGAAGTTTTTACTGAAAATGAACCACCTAATGGCGTGCAGAGTATGCTTGGCGTACGATACCCGCTTGCATTCAATATCTGGTTGCCAGCTTCAGGATATTTACGAGAAATTCACTGAAACATCGGTAAGCTAACTTTAAATATTACCTGTTTTTTTAAGGTTCCATAAATCGTAGGATTCAACAAATGGGTAATCTTCAGAAATGGGGCGACTGAAATGAGGATTGAAATAGATAGAAGGGGTGAGGGAAATCCCCCAGCCAGTGCCACTCCCGCCGCGAGGAAATTAATAATTACTGAAATATATGATTTTGAAAATCCTAACCTCAAAACGCCACTTCTCTTACATCTAATTTCTTGGGTTGGCTTTAGAAATGGGGCGACTGATTCTGACCCTACCCTGCTAGTTGGGTAGGAGTAAGTAATTTAGCATACATACTAGAATGATCATGTTTTTATCTACAACAATAGCCAAGCTCAGCACCCCGAGTCCTTATGCCCTAGGTCCTAGCCTTATCAAATAAATAAAGGCTCACCTTTCCATTATCAGACCACTAGTTTGGAATTCATATTTTTTTCATGTAAAGAACTCATGATTTGGAACACGAATACGAGATTTTATGTCAGTTTAGGAGCCAAATAATATGCGAGAAATAAATTTCTAAAAATTGAGAATTTTTAGGTTAAAAAGTGTTTTAGTTTGGAATCAAATCTGCTTTTCCCCTGTAGGTCCCGGGTTAGGTTAGAAATTTAAGGCAAGCGCGAAGCGCAGCAAATCGTGAGCCTTAAATTTCGTGGTTTTTTTTTTTAACAGACAACAGAAACCACTTTTTTTAATACCATATTGGCGAAAAGTATCACAATTTGGCTGATGTTAGTTATATTGGGCAAAATTGTATATTCATTAAAAAAGTATCCAATTCCTAACTTTCAAACTTTAGGGAGGGGGTTGGTCCCCTCCCCCCCTTCCCCCCCAACTCCCGCCGTACCCAAAATCAAGGTCTAATAATGGAAAGTAGAACCTAAATAATTTCTTTATTGCTGTGGTTATACAATGGTGGTCACATAATGAATGAAAGACCCCAGTCAATTTTCATACAAACGAGGTAATTTTGAAGCCTTGGTTCTCCGCCAGGGATTGACCTAGCTGTGATCTGATGATGGCCATCCAGGGACTGAATGGAGGAGATTCAAATCGCTATACACACTCAACTGATCTGATCAGCATTCTAAGAGATATAAGAATATGTTAATAAAATCCATGAAATAAGCATTAAAATGTATGGAAATCCTGAAACTGAAAACTGTTCCTTATATCTCTGAATGCTGATCAGATCAGATAATGATCTGAATCTCCATCAGTCACTCCCTAGATGGCCATCATCAGATCACGCCAGGTCAATCCTTGGTGAAGAACCAAGGCTAACTTTGAAGTTACCTTGTTTGTATGAAAATCAACTGCCCCCTAATATAATTACGTTACTTTGTTGCATTCAACTCTGACAGAAATCGCAGTAACATTGCTGCTTTAGTAAGAACCAGTTTGACAACTATCTTACTTAAAGCGGCAATGTACCTGCGCTTTCAATCGAGAATTGTTAGCAACAGACTTACGTAATCAAGGTACTGGTGTCTTTAATTATGTGACCGCCACAGTATATTAGTGGGAAAATCAGGTCCTGGCCCCAAATGGCCACCTCAATCCGTTCATTGCAAATATTTTATAAGCTCTTTTTAGTATGTAAACTGAGTATTTTTTTCCAGCTTGAAACGGACGATATGAAGCCAACATGTGTCTGTTACATTTGCTTCAGTTTATTGAAAAAGTTTCATAAGTTTAAAGAAACATCAAAAAAATCAGATCAGCTACTAGAACAGTTGTTAAATTCTGGTTTGGAGGTGAGTTAAATAAAGTCTATGGTTAAATAGTTGTATATTTATACAGTTAGTATAAAGGTACATTGCTTACATAATAATAATAATTACCTCTTGCATCAGACATTTTTTGTTAATTGAGTATTTGGGCTTTGTTTACATATTGTAGGTCTGATTGCCAATCGGCAAAGGCCTCCTCCAACCTTTTCCACTCCCACCGGTTCTTCACCACTCTGTTCCAACTAACTCCTGCTACTTTATGTCGTTGTACCAACTCTTTTGTAGTCAATCTCTACTTCTGAGGCCCTTTCTTGGGTACCACTGTGTAATGATAAAATCGTTACACATTGCTTACATTTTTTTTAATTTTTAATTTTATAAGCCTTTATTTACTTTCAAGAAAGATACATAATTATACATAACATTGCTTACATACCAACTTTAAAACATCTGTCAGTTGTGTCACCAAATATCTACTGCATTCAATAGTTAGTGGGACATTTGTAGCACAGACAACAATGATCTTTATATCATAAGGCAATTAACCTAGCGAACTAAAATCTATGGATCAAGTATTGCGCTCAAAAAATGGCACCACACGAAAAGTACAACTAAGTGGATGGAGCTAAAAATGCTGGCAATTAGTTATGCAGCACAAAGTGTCTGAGCACTGGCAATTAACACACTGCAATGCAATCTGTCACATTGTGTGAGGTCACTGATATTGGTCAGCGAACTAAAATCTATGGAAGTGTAATTGCAAACAAATATTGCTTAAAAAATGGCAACACGGGCCGAAAAAGTACCTTTAGTCAGGCTAGGCATGCACCTGATGACTGACGTTAACGTTCTTTACAATCATTGCAGTTTGTATAGTAGAGAAAAGAGAGAAAGAGAAAGTTTATTAGAAATGACGTCGTGTGTAGTCAAATGGTGTAAAAGACGCAAAGAAGGCAGTAAAAATAGGTATGCTGAAATAACGTATCTTATTTTTTCGTTTAAGTATAGAAAATGAAATGATGAATGAATGAAAATGATTATGAGTATACAAATTATGGTTGCTAATAAGCAACCAGTACTCAGACGCTTTGTGCTGCAAAATTAAATGCCACCATTTTTAGCTCCATCTACTTAGTTGTCCTTTTCGTGTGGTGCCATTTTTTGGGCGCAGTGCTTGTTCCATGGATTTTAGTTCATCGATATTGGTGATACAAACAAGACATTTGCAAACTGTCTCAGTTTGAATCACAGAGTTGGTGTACCATGGGCAATAGCTGCTAAGGTTAAAATCGCTTGCACGCCGCGCCCGCTGTCACATACGTTTAGTTCGTGCAGGGGCGATACGCGCGCACACGAATTTTGTTGCAGACTGGTTAAGCGACGCTGTTGCCCATAGTACCTGTTTTATAGTATCAAACCCCAAGATTATCATCTTTAACAAATTTTGCTTTTAGCTGTCAGTGAATTCACTGGAATTGTTTCGTAAACAACAAATTGGAATCCCTTGGTCCTTGGGCAAGACTACTGTAAGAGTCATATCTGTAACTGAAGAAGAGGTCAACATGGACACTCCAATTAAAACAGAATATGTGAATTCTGAAATGGAGATGGAGGATACGGTTAGAGTCATTTCTGCAACTGAAGAAGCTGTCACTGTGGAAAAACCAATTAAAACAGAATATGTGAATTCTGAAATGGACATGGGAGATACAGTTATAGTCATAACTGCAACTGAAGAAGAGGTTAATGTGGAAACTCCAATTAAAATAGAAGTGGACATGGGGGATCAGAATGAAGGTATTTTTGTTATTCATTTCTTTTTAGTAACTTAACATTTTGCCTAAATAATGAATGCCATGAAAGATCACTCACTGTCAACCCTTTGCCACGGGTTTGACACAGCTTTTATGCAAATGGTTTTATTCACACTTGGCTTGGATTGCATTTTCTGTGGTCTAGTGGTTTACCCGCATATGTAAGATGCTGGGGACCCGTGTTCGATTCCCAAGAGGGGGTACATTTATACTCGGCTCGGTTAATGTTAGGGCTTCTTTCAAGTCCTCCTGGCTAGCTACCACCATCTTACCTAAGTCTGATGCCATAACAACAATTTAAAAATTGTGTTGTTCCGTTAGATTAGAGGTAAGATAGACAGTCCCTCAGTGGTGATTCCGGGTGTAGTGTGCTTACACTTTCGAGCTTATCGCCACTTTAACATCAGGTGGCGTGCAGGGAATGTTAACGTTATTTTTAAATATAACGTTATTTCTTACTTTTTTACCGTTAATTTTAACATTAAAGTTATGTCAATAAATAACGTTATTTTAAGAAATATCGTTAAATTTAACGTTATTCCAATTAATAACGTTAATTTTTTACCGATAATTTTACCGGTACTAAAGTTTAACTCTATATTTAACGTTAATTTTACCGGTAAAATATTTTTAACGTTATTTTTACCGGTAAATTTACCGATAAAATATTTTTAACGGTATTTTTAACGTTATTTTTTTTATATCGTTATTTTTTTAGCGGTATTTTAATCCCTGGGCGTGAAGGATAAGCCACTATCCTGTTGTGCATAAAAAAATACTTAAGCAGGGGTCGAAACTGGTCAGTAAAGTCAGATTTTTTGGCTTCGGTCAGTAAAAGTCAGTTTTTTTCAAAAAATGGTCAGTAAAGTCAGTGTTTTAGCTATCTACTTTAATTTTTATACACTTTCTTATTATTACCGTTTGTTTTTACTGTAAACAGGCAAAATTATAAGATTAGTGGATGAAACTCACTAAAAATCGCGCTGCGCGGCCGTTTTTTACAAAAGGCAGGCGAGATTACGAGATTAATGGATGAAACTGACTAAAAATTTTGATCTAAGGTCTAGCCACTATTGAGTGTATTTATCATAAAAAAAACTTATTTTTTCAGCAAAGTGGTGATTTTCTCGGTTTATAATAATTTTCCGGGGTTGTGTGTTGTATGCATGGTACCTCATCTAACATATTCAGCTTTATAAGGCTATTTATTGCCTGTATAAGAGGACCATTTAATGGCAGGTCGATTTTTTCTAGTACTTTAGAATAAATATATAAAAAGAACATTGTAAATGCTAAAAATCTCAATAAAAAATTGTAAACCACTCTTTTTATACTCACTAATACACATTTTAAAATAGAAATAAAGTCAGTAATTGGTCAGTATTTTTGAATCCTACAGTCAGTATTTTTGACACTGCAACCAGTTTCGACCCCTGCTTAAGTTAAAAAACCGGTCAAGAGCGAGTCGGACTCGCGCACCGAGGGTTCCGTACAATCATAAATATATTTGGATATGTTACTTTAGTACAGTCTTTAAAAAAGTAGGATCAACGGCAGACAGGTGGAAGGGCGAACAGGCGGACAGTTAATTTACAAATCTTAACCACAGCTGCTTATGGTGACTGAAAAACGTTTCAGCCACTCCACATTGCAAACTGTTTATATTACTAAGTAGGAACTTATTCTTCGTTTATTCGTACGGCAAATAGTAGGTAATTAGAACCAGCCACCAATTTATTATTGTAGCATTAGGTTGCGCCATCTCTTGACCGATAGTGGAACTACTTTTTTTCTTAGGTTAGCATGCTTAGGACAGCGCCATCTGTTGACTGGTAGTGAAACTAAAGAATTTTTGTTTGTTTTTTGAATTTCTAAAAAAGTGTGTTATATTGAGACATCGTTTTATTTTTCCTGTAATCTTTACATAAACTACTATCACATAGAATTATCTCAGATTTTTCTCTTTGCAAACTTCGGAGATATTGGGGGGGGGGGGGGAACGGTATTTTTTTTACATTTTTCATCATAAGTCGAAAACTATGCGGCCTAAGAAAAAAGAAAAAAATGTTTTAAAATGTGCAAACAGCGCTCTTTCATATGATAGCCTACATGCCCTAGTCACCTAACTTTAAATTTTTAAGACCCCTTTTCAGTCCCTGTTGTAAAAAAAATATTATTTTTTTTATTTTTTTCTTATTTGCAAAATAGTTGGGCACATGTCATCTTAAACTATTCCAAATTTCAAGTTGATACCATTAGTAGTTCTCGAGATATCCAGCTGTGACAGACAGACAGACTGAGTCACACCATAAGGGTTCCTTTTTTACCATTTTGGTACGGAACCCTAAAAAGGGAATCAATTTATTGGGTGTCTAGAAATAATTAAAGGCGACTGTTAATGGGATGCTTAAATACTAAACCGGGCAGCGGTTTATTTTTTGGGCGACAAAATTACTAAACAGGCAACAAACTGTGGATTACAAAAAATACGTGAAACTGGCGACTACACGTGGGAGATAAATAATTTAAATGAATGATAAAAATCTTATGCCTTTTAAATATTTTGTGTGTTCTGAATAACTAGTTCCTCAACTTGTATTTTAAAGTCACCCATTTTAAATATTTGTAGTCGCCCTCAGTCCGTTGCGCACTTAGTATCTCAGTATGCTATATTCAGTATTTTTGATACCCAAACTGGGAATTTATCGTTACCCGATTAAATACTACCCGATAAAAATAAGAGAATTAAGCTGATCAATCAATAGGGTTGGCAACGCAAAGCTAATTGTAGATGTCGCTGCGTACGCTTGTTCCTAAGGCAGTAGACGTTCAGAACAAAATGTATGGGAAAATAGGTATTTATTTTGTGGTATTTTTTACCTAAAAAGACTCATTGCCCCAAAATGGATATAAAACACTATTCTACAATGCAAACCGGAATTTAAAGCCAAATTAAGACATTTTTAATCTTACAGAATTTATCAATTTTTTCTATATCCAGATTTTTCGTAAATTTGTAAGGGCCAACATTTTTAAAGCCTTTTTTAACACAGAAGTTAATCATTTTAAAGCTTAAGAAAACGATTTTTTGAGTAAAAGTCCTTGGTTTTCATAGTTCTCGAGGAACAAGCGTATGCAGCGCCATTTTGACAGTTGCCTTCCCCATTAAGGTGAGATTCTCAACAGTGTAATTAAACGTTTGTTTGGACGACGCTAGTTGACGCCGTGAAGTTTTTATCTCAACATTATAATATTAACATAATTATTATTGTTTTAGATGATGTAGATGGTATTCCATTAGAAGATACCAACCAGGATTCAACATCTGATTCCGAAGACAACATGCCTCTACATAATTTAAGTAAACAGTGGAAAGCGGACTGTCTCAATATAAAATCAGAGGTTAGACAGAAGAAACGAAGCAATGTATCTGAAATTAAAACGTCTAAAAGTGAGTACGAAAATAAAGCCACTTTATTTGTCACAAGTGTTATTGTATGGCAACACTTGGACTACTTTTGTATGCAAAAGTTAGTAAAAACTATTTTAGTTCCGTTTTTAGACTTTTTAGCCAAGCTGTAAATGAGTCTTCATTTAAGCAAAGCTTTTTCATCATGAATTTATTGAAATTATCTAAAATAAAATGATAATATATTTACATGTCCATCAGCCATTTTAATGTCCCCACTGCTGGGGCACAGGCCTTCCTTATGGGTGGATAAGGAGGACGGGCCATAACCCACCACGCGGGCCCAATGCGGATTGGTGGGTGTTAACAACTGCAAATGCAGCCGGGACCAACGGCTTAACGTGCCTTCCGAAGCACGGAGGAGCTCGAGATAATAAATTTTTGGTCACCCATCCCATGACCGACCCTTGCGAACATTGCTTAACCTCCGCAATCGCTGGGCCAGGCGCTAAACCACTGCGCCACCGAGCTCCTTTACATATATTATGATAATATGATATGATAATATATTTACGGTACTGCCTACCAAGAACCCGTCCCGTCATGTCATATTGATATCATTATAGTTATAATTTGTCTACCGCTGCCGTCAACGGGACGGAATGACGGCGCCGATGTTTTATTTTGACATCAAGATGACGGGGCGGGTTGTTGTAGGACAGCCTTTCATAGTGAATGTATGTACCGCTATATCGGCGCCGTCATCCCGTCCCATTGACGGCGTAAAGCGGGAACTATATTAGGCACACGTAGGCCACGTACGCTGATCTGGGTGTGTCCAAAGATGTACTCTAAGGCGTGGATACACGTGGATGTAATGTAACTAGCCCCTATGTAAAATGTATGGGTTCTGATATGCCCAGCTCGACGTACGTGGCTCACGTGTGCCAAATGTAGTTCCTGCTTAAAAGTTAGTAGGGCCTGAATCAGTCCATCACGGACGCATATAAGCAAATACTCTTGAGTTTCCATAGTGATCTCTGATTGGTCAAAAAACTCGGTAGTTAGTTTGCGCGCCAAATCTATTTACTTCAAAGATACCAAAGAACTCAAAGACAGATCGGTCATAAAACTCGGTTGTTAGATTTTGCGCGCAAACTCTAACTACCGAGTTATTTGACTAATCAGAGATCACTATCGAAACTCGGGAGTTAGATTTTACGCGCAAACTCTTAACTACCGAGTTTTCTGACCAATCAGAGATCACTATTAAGACTCGGGAGGTAGATATAAATGCGTCGCGGACGAATTCGTCGTTCATTGCCACGCGGATCGTGATTGAGAGTGGTATAAGTATAACCCGTGCAGATGAAGAAACAATCTGAAGTGGTGACCGGCGTTCATGCTATCTCGCTCATACATAATACTGGCTGCCTATTACAGATTTTCTTTATATGTACGGCTCATACAGCTCACAGTCAGTACTCCGCGTCGCACTGATCGCTCTGTAGGTGCCTAGTACATTGTACCGTACGCGTCGCAGCCCTAAAAGTTTTCATTTCCGATATAGAATCTATACATTTTTGTTGTTATTTACTTGTAGTTCTGAAGCCAGACGCTCGAGAGATAATTCTGTCTGAAGAGGAACAACAACTAATGTTGGAGAGATCGGAGTTACTAAATTATCAGAACTCACCGTTTAAATGTGATTTGTGCTACAAAGGATTTGTGGACAGAAACGCTTTTGAAAACCATCAGAAAATACATGATGAGGTAATAATTGGAATTAATCAAAATTGTACAAACACTAATCTTTTGAAAGGAAAGGATGTACTGAAAAATAACAAAGTGACAGAAAATGAACTTAGCAAAAACAAGAACAAACATAAGGATAGTATTTGTAGCGATGACAAGCGATATAAATGTAGTTATTGTTCGAAAAGTTTTAATGATGGCTCAAATATTGCAAGACATGTAAGAAGAATGCATACAGGGGAGAAACCATACAAATGTAGTTATTGTACGAAATTGTTTTCTGACAGCAGTAATTTAGCTGAACATATAAGAACTCATACAGGAGAGAAACCATACAAATGTAGTTATTGTACGAAATTTTTTTCTCGCAGCAGTAATTTAGCTGAACATATAAGAACTCATACAGGAGACAAACCACACAAATGTAGTTATTGTACGAAATGTTTTTCTGCCAGCACTCATTTAGCTAGACATGTAAGAATTCATACAGGGGAGAAACCATACAAATGTAGTTATTGTAAGAAATGTTTTACTAACAGCAGTCATTTAGCTCAACATTTAAGAATGCATACAGGAGAGAAACCATACAAATGTAGTTATTGTACGAAAGGTTTTTCTCGACGTAATTATTTAGATGAACATGAAAGAATCCATACAGGAGAGAAACCATACAAATGTAGTTATTGTATGAAATGTTTTTCTCAAAGCGGTGGCTTAGATAAACATGTCAGAATTCATACAAAAGAGGAACCATACCAATGTAGTTATTGTATGAAATGTTTTTCTCAAAGTGGTGACTTAGATAAACATGTCAGAATTCATACAAAGGAGAAACCACACTAACGTATTATTGTACGGAATGTTTTACTCAAAGTGGTGACTTAGATAAGGAGAGAAACTATACAAATGTAGTTATTGTACGATATGTTGTACTACTAGAAGTGTATTAGCTCAACATGTAAGAATTCATACAGGAGAGAAACCATACAAGTGTAGTTATTGTACGATATGTTGTACTACTAGAAGTGTATTAGCTCAACATGTAAGAATTCATACAGGAGAGAAACCAAACAAATGTAGTTATTGTACGATATGTTGTACTACTAGAAGTGTATTAGCTCAACATGTAAGAATTCATACAGGAGAGAAACCATACAAATGTAGTTATTGTACGAAATGTTTTACTCAAAGCAGCAATTTAACTCAACATGACGATGTAAGAATTTATACAGGGGAGAAAGATAAAATACCACAATGAATGAAACAAGGTGCTTTTTATGATATAAGTTATACAATATTTACTTACTCCGATGGCTCAGCGACCCGAAGTGAGTCTTGGCCTCCGACACAAGGTGACGCCACTGCTCCCTGTCTTGCGCGATCTCTTGCCAGTCACTAGTCTCCCTGAGGTCCTTGGCGACTTGGTCCATCCAGCGGTACTTGGGTCGGCCAACTGGTGTTCGTCCTCTGGGCACGCCCAGGTAAGCACGCTTCGTCGCCCGATCCTCCCCCATTCGCTTAACGTGTCCGAGCCACCGCAACCTGTGCGCCTTAGATTCTCCCAATATATTGGGGGTCGCCACTAGTTCCTCTATCTCACAGTTCTTCCTCATTCTCCAGCTTCCATCGTCTGCCCTTACCGGTCCCAGGATCTTCCTCAGCACTTTCCTTTCTGTTACTAGGAGTTTATTCTCTTCTTTCTGTGTAAGTGTCCAAGTTTCACAGCCGTACATCAAGATTGGACGGATGACTGTCTTATATATACGGATCTTGGTCGCTCTGCTTAGAAGCTTGGACACCAGTACCTTATGAAGAGCAGCGCAACACCTCATGGTATTCTGTACGCGGATGTCAATCTCCTGTTCTCTTGTGTGGCTGTCTGTAATAGTGCAGCCCAGGTATTTGAAGTTTGCGACACCCTTGTACACCACATCTTCCACGTGTTTCGTGGGAGTCTGGTGTTTCTATAGCGCTTCATTAAGAGGTATTCTGTTTTATCCTGGTTTATTCTGAGGCCGACTTTGCTGGATTCATTCTGTAGTACTGTAACCGCTATCCGAACATGTTCCTCCGTTTCCCCTAGTAGAGCTAAGTCATCTGCGTACCCAATTATCTTATGCTGTCCATTAAGTTCTACTCCACCATTGTTAGTTGTACTTTCCGTATAACATGTTCTAAGACCAGATTGAACAGCATAGGAGAGAGGGCATCCCCCTGTTTAAGGCCGGTTATCACTGAGAACTCTTCGGTGAGCTCTCCATTAACTTTAACCCGCATCTTGCTTAGTCCTGTGGCGACTTCGACTATCCTGATTAGCTTTCTGGGTATCTTAAAGTTGAGCAAAATCCCATAGAGTGCCTTCCTATCGATGCTGTCATAGGCTTTGGCAAAGTCGACAAAGAGTGCGTGAAGGCTCTGCGCGTATTTCCATTTCTTTTCCACCAGTTGTTTAAGCAAGAAAATCTGATCAACTGTGCTACGACTGCTTCTTTATATCGTATAAGTTATACAATACTAAATAGTATAATAGAAACAATACGACTCGCACCACCAGCTAGATAGAACGCCTATCTCAAAGCGATAGCAATGCTCTATCCGTCTTTGTCATATCATATCACGACGACAAAGACGGACAGTGCACTGACGTCATTAACCAAAGCAATAGCACAATAGATATAAGTACTACCGTACAGAAAGGAAACTCTCCGCCTCGCCCCGCGCAATCAATTACACCGCGCCCCGCGAGGTCGTAGGCCAGTTCGTATGCTCATTCAATAGCCCTAGACTTCACGCACACAGTTGCGCGTGTGCAAAAACGTCACTGTGTAGCGTCTGTGTAATAGGTAGTTGAAACGCGGCGTTTGTATGGAGTGCCCGGGGTGTGGCAGTTCGGCGGTAGAGCCGCTGATCATATTCTCGGACGGAAATCGAACCTCCGGCGACCTTTGGATATCCGGTCCAATGTTCTGATCGCTGAGCTACCGAGTCACTAGTGGCACCGTCGAATTTTTTCTAGTATATCCCACTCTTAGGTAAGTAAAATATTGAACATCCCATACAAATTACTTTCCATGGTTAAAATTTAGTCTATGGCGATGGATTGCAGTATTTACCATGCGTGTAGCCATCGCCTTACGCTACCATAAGGGTTGCCAGATTGGAAGTTCAAAATATGGAGAAAATTTTATATGTCGGGATTTTGGGGTCGGCCGTTCAGCGAGTTTTTTAGTCAGTTTCATCCACTAATCTTGTAATCTTGCCTGATTATAATTAAAAAAAGGCCGCTCTGTGCGATTTTTAGTGAGTTCTTTTCATCCACTCATCTTGTAATGGATAGGTGGATGAAGTCATCTTCGAAATTTAAAAATGCTTGTCTCAGCTTAGCGCCCGCCGTTTAGCTGAGGCTGCACGCCTGTCTAAACCGAAAAATTCCTGTCCAATACTTAGTACTATTATATATTCTATGCCAATTAAGGGTTGCCAGACGCCCGGGATTTCCGGGATTGTCCCGGAATAACGTGCCCGTGTCCAGGAATTACACCTTACTGTCCCGGATGCATATAAGCAAAATCTAACTCTCGAGTTTTGATGGTGATCTCTGATTGGTCAAGAAACTCAGTAGTTAGGTTTTGCGCGCAAACTCTAACTCCCAGTTTCGCGCTAGTTCGATAGTGATCTCTGATTGGTCAAAAAACTCAGTAGTTAGGTTTTGCCCGCAAACTCTACCTACTGAGTTCCCATCCACCAATGAGCGGGCTTCAAAATTCAGTTGTCAACTGTCTGAACACGACTGTGGTAGCGTATTTTTTCTTCTACTCTTCCAAGTGTTTACGAATATAATCCAGTAAACCCAGATCTGTACGCAAAAGTTCATTTTTCTGCTAAACTAAATAGTTCGGAGGACTGTGGTGTGTAGATACAAACTTATAGATATTCATCTCTAATTGGACAGACAAAAAAATTTTATACAAAACTTGATCAGGTGCTTGCAGTGTTCGCACATTTGTATGACAAAACTTTTTTTTCTGTTTTCGGAAAAGTTGTAAAACAAAATGTTGTTATTTATGATGTTAGTTATCTAATCTTTCGAGGTTGTCGTCAACAATTTTTTATTTAACAGGTCGGCGAACAATAAACTTCCTTTACAAACATAATACCAAAATTATTTGCAATTTTAACATAATTAACTCTTGTGATGTTATTCGAATTATGACAGTAGGTCTTTGTAGAGGGTTCTATTTAATAAAAAATCCAATACCTTTACAAACCAAATAAAAATTAACGCGATTTACAGTTTTGTCTGAAGAAAATGTAGTTGGCATTTATTTTGAATTGAGTAGGTAAGTATTTTGGATTTAAAGTTCATAAATTACGGAGTTCTACGGTAACATATAATAAAAATACGTTTTTACCTACCCACAAGCCACAATTAAGAATCGTTATTTGATATTACTCCACTTTTATGGCTTTCTGCTTTCCAACGGACAAATATTCTTAACCGTTTTCAAAAAGGGAGAGGTTTTCATTTTGGTTGTATGTTTGTTACCGGAAGTAGAACTGGGTCATTTTTATGAACCGATTTGGAAAACTTTTTTGCATTGGATTCGGAATAGTTGTCGTGTCGTGTGGTCCTATAGATATTAATTTCATATTTATTGACGTTTATTTGTAATAATAAAATAAATAAATAAATATAAAACTGGATTATATTCGCAAAATCTTGTAAGATTAGAAGTCATTTAAAAAAATGAAACATTCTACAATAAAACACCACAGCCGTGTTCAAAGACGATTGACAACTGAATTTTGAAGCGCGCTCATTGGTAGATGCGCACTCAGTAGTTAGAGTTTGCGGGCAAAACCTAACTACTGAGTTTTTTTAACAATCAGAGATCACTATCGAACTAGCGCGAAACTGGGGAGTTAGAGTTAGCGCGCAAAACCTAACAGTAATTAGGTAAACTCAGTAGAGTTTCTTGACCAATCAGAGATCACCATCAAAACTTGAGAGTAAGATTTTGCTTATATGCGGCCGGGACGAGACGAGGCCGACACGGGGCCGGGACGGGGACGAGACGAGGCCGACACGGGGCCGTGACGGGGACGAGACGATGCCGACACGGGGCCGGGACGGGGACGAGACGATGCCGACACGGGGCCGGGACGGGGACGAGACGAGGCCGACACGGGGACGAGACGATGCCGACACGGGGCTGGGACGGGGACGAGACGATGCCGACACGGGGCTGGGACGGGGACGAGACGATGCCGACACGGGACGAGACGATGCCGACACGGGGCCGACACGGGACCTGGACGGGGACGAGACGAGGCCGACACGGGGCCGGGACGGGGACGAGACGAGGCCGACACGGGGCCGGGATGGGGACGAGACGGGGCCGTGACGGGGATGAGACGATGCCGACACGGGGCCGGGACGGGGACGAGACGAGGCTGACACGGGGCCGTGACGGGTCGAGACGATGCCGACACGGGGCCGGGACGGGGACGAGACGAGGCCGACACGGGGCCGGGACGGGGACGAGACGAGGCCGACACGGGGACGAGACGAGGCCGTTACGGGGACGAGACGAGGCCGACACGGGGCCGTGACGGGACGAGACGAGGCCGACACGGGGCCGGGACGGGGACGAGACGATGCCGACACGGGGACGAGACGGGGCCGGGACGGGGACGAGACGAGGCCGACACGGGGCCGGCCCCGTGAAATCCCCCCCTTCTCGTCGCGCCCCGACACGGGGCCGGGACGGGGAGACACCGGGGAGGGCCGGGACGGGGACGAGACGAGGCCGACACGGGGCCGGGACGAGGCCGACACGGGGCCGGGACGGGGACGAGACGAGGCCGACACGGGGCCGGGACGGGGACGAGACGGGGCCGTGATGGGGACGAGACGATGCCGTGACGGGGACGAGACGATGCCGACACGGGGCCGGGACGGGGACGAGACGAGGCCGACACGGGGCCGACACGGGGCCGACACGAGTCCGACACGGGGCCGGGACGGGGACGAGACGAGGCCGACACGGGGCCGTGACGGGGCCGACACGAGTCCGACACGGGGCCGGGACGGGGACGAGACGAGGCCGACACGGGGACGAGACGATGACGACACGGGGCCGGGACGGGGACGAGACGATGCCGACACGGGGCCGGGACGGGGACGAGACGAGGCCGACACGGGGCCGGGACGGGGACGAGACGGGGCTGGGACGGGGACGAGACGAGGCCGACACGGGGCCGGGACGAGGCCGACACGGGGCCGGGACGGGGACGAGACGAGGCCGACACGGGGCCGGGACGAGGACGAGACGAGGCCGACACGGGGACGAGACGAGGCCGACACGGGGCCGGGACGGGGGACGAGACGAGGCCGAGAAGAGGCCGACACGGGGTCGGCCCCGTGAAATCCCCCCCCCCTCTCGTCCCCTGACGAGACGGGGCCGGGACGGGGACGAGACGATGCCGACACGGGGCAAAGTCATCTAAAAATAGTGAAAAGTGACTTCTTTTTTTTGGCAAAAATAACCGAAATAAAATAGTGTAGGCGCGGGTTGCTTTAAAGAGTTTAATAGATTTTTCGATGATTAGTTTTGTGACACAGTGGCGGCTAATTGCTAGGAACAAGGAAAATAAAAATGGAAGGCAAATTTTGCAGCTTACCAAAAGTCCTGGAACGAAGTGGTTTCGGGAGCTCCCAAACAGCTGGTGGACACTGTCGGACACTGTGATTTCGTAGGCACTATAATTTTGAGTTTTCACCGATATTTGGAACAGTAATGTATGAGTAATTAATTTTCGGTCGCGCGCGCACGTCAACAATCAGGATACTGGCGCCGTGCCGGCGGTTGTTTCTTCTCACTGCATTTGCCATTAAGGATGCGGAAATGGAGCGAGATGGCAATAGATAGGGTCATAAGAAAGACAAGGATAGGAAGCATTTCGTCGCTCCGTGTCACACTATCTATTAAGATTGATTAGGTACTTATGTATATTATTATAATAATAAAAAATGAATTATTTATTGCCTTATTGTGGCGTTAACATCCCCCCCGGGTTGACAGGATGTAATCCTTCAAACTTAACCTAAAACTACTAGGTATACATAGCTATTAGAACTTTAGACTTAGATTAGCTTATTGATTTAATTATTTTAATTTTATTAAGTATTTTATTGGTTTATTATTAAGAAGTGGACTGTATGAAATTAAGTTAAATCATTGATTGGGAAGCGGAATGACCTTCACAACCGGTCTGCGATATACACCGGACTTAGTTCTAACGTCGACGACGCGGGATATTCCGTCCCTCCCAGGAAAAGTACGTTCGATTATGCCTAACGGCCAATTTAGAGGAGCACTATTTTCTGATTGCAGTAAGACAATAGTGCCCTCGCGCACGGGAGAGCTCGGTGTGAGCCACTTCGCTCTAGTTTGCAATGTGTTAAGGTATTCCACCTTCCACCGCTTCCAAAAACATTGCACGAGGTGATCAACAATGCGTTTTCGCTGTAATAGCGTTATCTTTTCCGTGCTGACATCTTCGGATGGCAGGGATTTTAAGGGCGTCATGACCAGAAAATGAGCGGGTGTGAGCGCCTGAGGCTCTGAAGGATCACTACTAAGTACAGATAGTGGCCTTGAATTGAGAATAGCCTCAATCTGAGCGATAACAGTTGTCATCTCTTCGAAAGTTAATAATTGAGTCCCTACAATTTTGGACAGGTGACTTTTGACACTCCTAATGTTACCCTCCCAAATACCACCGAAGTGGGGGGCGGACGCTGGATTAAATTTCCACTCAATGTGGTTATCTCTTAATTCATTAGCGAATTTATCCTTATACTGCTCGGAATCTAACAGGCGATACATATTATTTAAGTAGGAATTGGCTCCTATGAAATTGGTGCCGTTATCCGAGTAAAGAGTCGAGATGGGGCCGCGACGCGATATGAATCTTTTAAAAGCATTTAAAAAAGCGTCCGTAGACAAATCTGAAGCGAGTTCCAAATGAACGGCTTTAGTAGCCAGACATATGAATAAGCATAAATACGCCTTAATACTATGTACTCCTCTGCGCCGGTAGGGCAGCACTGCGAGCGGTCCACAGTAGTCTAAGCCGGTGCAGCCAAATGCTTTAGCCTGTTGTACTCTGTAGGCGGGTAAATCTGCCATCAGCGGCGGTGTCGCGGGCTTAGGGTTAGCTTTGAAGCACGTGACGCAATTTTGTACTCGCTTACGAACGATATTACGCGCGGACAAAATCCAATATTTTTGTCTTATTAATGACATTAATAATTGAGGACCAGTATGAAGGTACCGACGATGATAATAGTCAATAATTAAATTGACTATGTGATCCTTGCTAGGAAGCAATATAGGGTGTTTACTATCGTAATCTAAATCGGAATTACGCAACCTTCCACCCACACGAAGTATACCGTCGCGTAAAAATGCATTTAATTTTAATAAAGACGGCGGTAGCTTACCACCATTTTGGGCAGTTTTAATTTCACTTGGGAAGTGCACTGATTGTAAGTCTTTAATGACCATTTCTTCCGCAATGTCTAAATGCGAAACACTAAATTGTTTCGGTAATTTCTTAGTGAACCGAAGTACATATATTACAATTCGGAGTAATTTATGCCACGAAGAGACACGAGTAGCTAATTCGTAAAAAATAGGTAAGGTACTAGGAGCCTTAATTGTAGCACTAAGGACATTAACTTTCTCCTCAGGTAAATTTAAATCGTTAAAATCAGTTGTATCAACTTCCAATGTCGGCCAGTCGGAGACGGGTAGTTGCGCATATGGCGGTCCGTGAAACCAAAGTGGATGTTCGATTAACTGAGAAGGAGTGAGACCCCTAGATAAACAATCCGCGGGATTGTCCTTTCCATTAATATGACGAAAATGCCGAGGGTGTAAGTCATTTTGAATCATGGCAACCCTATTTGCGACAAAAGTTTGCCATCGATTAGGGTTAGAAACTATCCACGCGAGTGCTACCTTACTATCTGTAAACGCGAACGTGTTTGTTATCTTACACCGCAACGAATAGTTATTTAGAACTATACGCATTAACTTAGCTAGTATAACATTAGCACACAATTCCATTCTAGCGAGCGTAACTACCGTTTTAGAAGGCGCCACTCTGGACTTAGCACACAATAAATTCATTACCGAACGATTATCGTTAGGAAAATAAACATGTAAATATACCACACCACCGTACGCTCGTTCTGAGGCGTCCGCAAAGCCTATTATTGATATAACACAATCATTATTATTTACGCTTACGTGTCGTGGTAATTTAATAGATTGTAAAAGGTGAAGTTCCGATTCTATAGTTTGCCACAATGAAATTATATTCGAGGGCGGGGATTCGTCCCAATTGACATTATTTTCCCATAAAGATTTAATTATTAATTTAGCTAAAAGCGTCACTGGAGCCACATAGCCCATAACGTCCCACAGCCGAGCAATCGTGGACAGTATTTTGCGCTTTGTACACTCTTGAGGTTGTATGTTAATAATAAAAGTGAAAACGTCCTCCGCGGGTAGCCATAAAAGCCCTAAAACCTTTAATTGATTGTCGGGGCTGAACTCGACCGCTTCACTAACACGATGCGTCGATGGAATACTAGACATTACTTTCCGCGAGTTACTAGCGAATTTAACTAACTCAAAACCGGCCGTTTCGAATAACTTGATAAGTTGGGTCGCAAGGTCGATCGCCCTTTTATCCGATTGACAACTTGTAGCCAGATCGTCCATGTATAGCTCAGTCTCGGCTACCGCGGCGGCCGCGGGATACTTGTCCCGCTCGTCCTCTACTAACCGACGCACGGTACGCATAGCTAGGTACGGACTACAACGCAGACCGAACGGCACTCGAGTTATTTCGTATACGATTAACGGTTCATTAGAGTTGAATCGATATAATATTCGTTGATATTTTAAATCATCATTATCGACATGAATTCTTAAGTACATTTGTCTTATATCAGCGCTTATCGCGATAGGTAATAAACGGAACTTCAAAATAATATCAAAAATATTATTTTGTAAATTAGGACCAGTGTACAATAAATCATTTAACGATTTTCCGGAACTGGTAGTATTGCTGGCATTTAACACCACGCGCAACTTGGTGGTACTTTTATCATGACGTACTACGGCATGATGAGGAATTACGTATTGATCATTATTATAACCTACCTCACTAATAGTACCAACCGGACGCATATAACCCTTTTGTAAATATTCTGAAAATACGGAATCATATTGTTCCTTTAACGATTGATGAGCCAATAATTTACGCTCCAATGTTAAATACCTACGCTCAGCTGACCGCATTGAATCGCCTAAAAGTGACGGTTCACATTTAAATGGTAACGACACTACATATTGTCCATTCGACGTACGACGCGTAGTTTCGTTATAATATTTCTCACAATTTTCATCGTCTTTAGATAGGCAAAGTACATTCGGTACCTCCTCCAACTCAAAAAATCGATTCAGGCGATTTTCGACCGGTTCATCTAAAGTGAAAAGAGTATGGATGGTATTACACACGGGTTCAATAACGGGAGCTTGACCTATAATTATATAACCTAATGAGGTCTCGACAGCGACGGGCTCACCGGCGTCACGTGATATTGTATCAGGACGCAGAATGCGCGCGAACAAATCGCCACCTATAATCAAGTCGATACTACCCGGAGTATGATAATTACAATCCGCTAAAATAATATTATTTAAATAATTTAACCGAGCCGTGTTCACTTTCGTGATCGGTAGTTCACTAGTAATATTATTCACGACCACAGGTTGAATCGTATATCTGACCGAATCATTTATTCGCGAACGGATGGTCAGGCAGGTCGTCCCTACAATAGGACTATTGACGTCCCCTACACCTGACACATATTTATTATGCGACTCAGATATTTTTAAATTTAAACGTTTGCAACACTCAGTTGTAATAAAGTCCCTTTGAGACGCGCTATCGATTAACGCTCTAATTGCCCATATGTTCCCGGTCGCATCGAGCACGTGACACTGCGCCGTCCCTAGTAACACGGTCGTCGATGGACAAGACACCGTCTGCATGCCCTCCTCGACACGACTAATACCTTCGTTTACGGCCGCGCAGAGAGCTACTCCTACGGCGGCATCGGCAGGGCCGGCAGGGCCGGACTCAGTAGGTTTTGGGAAATGAAGCAAGCTATTATGTCTCTTAGCGCACTCATTACACCGTTCATTTGTTGACTTGCAATTAAGAATCGTGTGAGTACTATGTAAGCAATTAACACACATTTTATTACTTTTAATAAATTTATAACGATCATTAGGGATCATTGACAGGAATTTAGCACATTGGGAAACATGCGAATGATCATTTTTCCCACAACATAAACAGTTATTGCGCTCCTGTATGTTAACAAATGTTTTCACATTACTATTATTAGCATTGCGTGAATTTGAGTAACCTCCCGACATCGCAGTTGATGGCGACGAGCTATTTTTACGACCTTGAGTACTGCCCTTCGCCGGCGTACCTACGGAATAACTACCCACACCTCGCGTACGCAACTTAACTCGAACATGATCTTTCACGAAATCAATAAAATCGTTACATTTCGGAAAGGTTTCGGATTTTTCGAATTTATACTCGAATGCTTCATACGTTTCCGTATTTATTTTCTTACTGGCAATATAAACGAAAATGAAGTCTTCTAAATTCTCGAAATCTAATTGTTTTAAAGCTAAATACAGAGCCGAGAATTTATCAATAAATTCCTCTAATTGAGTAGGTGAATTATGTGACACAGTAGATAGGTTTAACAATCGTTCTAAGTAGGTCGCGGCAAGTACCCGCTTGTCATTATATTTCTTTACTAAATTATTCCAAATAACCGTATAGTTTTCGGCGGTAGGAAGAATACCCTGACAAATGGCTAGAGCTTTCCCCTGTAATTTCCCCATCAAGAATTGAATTTTATTCCCATCAGTGAGATCCGAATTTTCATGTATGGTGGTACGAAAGGACTCGTAAAAAATAGGCCAGGACGCAATATCACCGTTAAACGAACAAAGTTCAATGTTGGGAATATATTTACGAGTAGGTTTGTCATGTTCACACTTAACTACCTCACCGCCAACGTTACCACTCATTTTTTGAGTATTTGGTGCCGTTAACTGGTGCACTTTGTACTTAATTTTCGCGAACAATTGCTCAAATGCTATAGCTGAATTATACGAAGGGGTGGGGCCGTCAGTTATTGAAAGCTGAACCTCATTCCGCTCCTCAATTGTTCTTAGGAAATCATTTCTCAACGTATCTAACGTAAATGCATCTCCTAAAAAATTATCAATTTTAATGGGATCGTCCCCCAATTTAGCTATTTGATCGTAAATGGTTTGTAACCTACCGTAATATGCCGATAATTTATTTTGTAATACTTGCATTTTCTTTTCGGAAGCCATCTTTTTACGTCTAGCACCGCGATGGTAAAATTACTAAATCTCGAAAATCTAACTCAATCCCGGTACGATAGGACCAAATTATGTAGGCGCGGGTTGCTTTAAAGAGTTTAATAGATTTTTCGATGATTAGTTTTGTGACACAGTGGCGGCTAATTGCTAGGAACAAGGAAAATAAAAATGGAAGGCAAATTTTGCAGCTTACCAAAAGTCCTGGAACGAAGTGGTTTCGGGAGCTCCCAAACAGCTGGTGGACACTGTCGGACACTGTGATTTCGTAGGCACTATAATTTTGAGTTTTCACCGATATTTGGAACAGTAATGTATGAGTAATTAATTTTCGGTCGCGCGCGCACGTCAACAATCAGGATACTGGCGCCGTGCCGGCGGTTGTTTCTTCTCACTGCATTTGCCATTAAGGATGCGGAAATGGAGCGAGATGGCAATAGATAGGGTCATAAGAAAGACAAGGATAGGAAGCATTTCGTCGCTCCGTGTCACACTATCTATTAAGATTGATTAGGTACTTATGTATATTATTATAATAATAAAAAATGAATTATTTATTGCCTTATTGTGGCGTTAACAAATAGGTATGCTTAATAAAAGAGAATGTATTATGTAGAGATTTTTTTTTCATAACATGTAAGTACATAATGTGGATAATTATCACATTGGCGAAAGCAACGCCTCAATACGTCACACCTCTGACTGATAAAGAAAAACGTATTAATACGTTGCTTTATTTTTATTTTTCACATAAAAAAGCATGCTTTAATTGGCAGTACAAAATTCTTATAGCGACATCTTTTTAACCGACTTCAAAAAAAGAGGAGGTTCTCAGTTCGTCGGAATATATTTTTTTATAGCAGCGTATTCCACCAAGTCAAAATTTATTCTTGCCAAAAATCTTTTTTAAATGCAGACTATTTTAATATGCTTATTGACCGGTGCGCGAATACCTAAGCTAGCAATATGGGAGACAGTGGATTGGAAGAGGTGGATCAACTCCGTAGCCAGCGCGATCGCCAGATTTGACACCCCTTGAGGTTTATTTGTGAGGTCATGTTAACAGTTGATGTTTAAAAACATTTGTGAGAGTGAAGCCGTAATGCGTTTGCGAATAATAGCCACTTTTGTACTTATTAAGTTGAATACAGGTGTGCTGCAAAGTGTTCGAGACAATCTAGTGCACAGTTGTTGGGCATGTATTGCTATTGGTGGTGGAAATATGGAGTAGCATCTTCGCAGCAGATCTCACATTGGGGTTCCAGCAGAACAATCTGCGAATCAAACTCCATATTAAAAAGCTGTTTTCAGAGCTGCATAAAAATTATAGTTTCTGGAAATTGTCATTACTTTGTGTTCTGACGGTCTTGACTTTATGACGTCACTACTTGTCGTGCCGTGCCGCTGCCTTCGGTGTTGCAATGTGAGTTCCCCATTTTTCGTTTATTCTATTTTAACCAGGTATTTTTTTTACTTGTTAATCAAAGAGGATTGCGTGAATAGAATCGAAACTTTATAGGTACCTACCTAATCATCCCTTCACGGATTGGACAGAGTTTTTGTTACACCCTGTATAATGATAAAAAGCAAGGAGGTTACATCAGATTAATCGTTTTCTATGGATTGTATATTGCAGGACGCGCCATTTTTATAGCATTACAAAATTTTGATTTTAATTTTCCTTTTTTTCTGTTGTACTGAATTTCATGAGAGAGTTTTATTCTTGTTTAAAAATCTGTGATAGCAGTGAACGTGAAGATTTGACTCTGCCCCACAAAGTGACTGAACACTTGTTGCATAATAGCTACCATAGTTTGCATGTATACGCTCATAGATATTTCTAAATAACGAAAAATATTTTACTTACCAATGATATGATATGACCGTATTTGTTTTGATGCCTTCTATTGGTCTTTTACACCAGTTGACCACACATAACGTCATTTTTTACCACTTTTTAATGATTTTTTTGTCGTTACGCTAACGACTGTCACCAAGCGCGTGACAGACATGACTAAACAGTGCTTCGGTTGTACTTTTTTAGCCCCGCCCACACGGTTGTAGTTTGCGTGGTGCTATTTTTTGAGCAGAATTACACTTCCTTAGTATCTTTGTTCGTAGGTTGCAATAGCGTTCACAGATGTTAAATAAATTGTGAAAAATGTTAAAATAGAAAATGCAACTTGTTAAAAATTCTCCATACAAAACGTATATTTCTTGCCTATGCAAGGAATATTTAGTTTAGCAGAAAAAAAAGCTTTTGCGTTCAGATCTGGGTATACTGGATTATATTCGCAAAAACTTGGAAGATTAGAAATCATTTTTAAAAAATTAAATATTTTACCACAGTTGTGTTCAAAGACAATTGACAACTGAATTTTGAAGCTCGCTCATTGGTTTGCGGGCAAAACCTAACTACTGAGTTTGTTGACCAATCAGAGATCACTATCGAACTAGCGCGAAACTGGGGAGTTACAGTTTGCGCGCAAAACCTAACTACTGAGTTTCTTGACCAATCAGAGATCACCATCAAAACTCGAGAGTTAGATTTTGCTTATATGCGTCCCGGATTTTAAATACGTACCTACCACTATTTTTTTTCTTTTTTTTTACGAGTAGGTTATGTGCGCTTCACGTTGTTGCTAGAGTCTGTCTAAAAAGTCAGTTTACTTACATCATCATCATTTGCAATTTCGCTGTCGTTGTCCCGGAATTGACACCAGCTAAGTGCCAATACCCTGAAAATTACACTGCCGGATAATTTTTACTCTAAAACTAAAATAAATTACTCTAAACTGGCATGGCACAGCTGTCTTATCGCGCCGAGCTGATTGCTCGACTGACGTGGCTCGACTAGATTCGGTAATGGAAGGCAGCCACAGACCGAGCGGGTATGCATTACAATGCCGACAATTCGTAACACATACGACACCTATTTTACAATTAGCGTATAGTTGGCAGCCTCACCATGGAATTAGAAGGTTTTGACTAGGTCAAAAAATTGTTAGTAAATAGTTATAAATAGTGAACTATAGCATATAAATAGTGATACTATGGTTCAAAAGATATTTGAGTATCTTGGTGAGGCTGCTATCTTGACGTCAAGCTAGCAGACACCTTAAGAAATACAGTTCGTATCAATGTGATTTATATGCCAAAAAATTGTTAGGAAATAGTGAATCGTATTCGCAAAATTTCAATAATATTGCTTCAGTACAAGCCGAGATATTACGATCTCAAAGTGGGCTGCTAACTTGACGTTTCTGGCAATGGCGATTCCAGAGAAACGGGTACAAGTTATAAACAAATAAATATATCAAAAAATTGTTAGTGAAATTGTGATTCTTACGATTTAAATAAAAAAAGAATTCTTCATTGCTATTTTCTAAAAATCGAATGTTAACTTCTACATAGTAATCTGAATATAGGCTGTCGATCAATATTGAACTTTGCTCCACAGTAATAAGGTTTAAACTTGATTGCAATCATGAGGTGAGTACTATCAAGCAAAGACACCTTAAGAAATACAGTTCGTATCAATGTGATTTATATGCCAAAAAATTGTTAGGAAATAGTGAATCATATACGCAAAATTTCAATAATATTGCTTCAGTACAAGCCGAGATATTACGATCTCAAAGTGGGCTGCTAACTTGACGTTTCTGGCAATGGCGATTCCAGAGAAACGGGTACAAGTTATAAACAAATAAATATATCAAAAAATTGTTAGTGAAATTGTGATTCTTACGATATAAATAAAAAAAGAATTCTTCATTGCTATTTTCTAAAATTCGAATGTTAACTTCTACATAGTACTCTGAATATAGGCTGTCGATCAATATTGAACTTTGCTCCACAGTAATAAGGTTTAAACTTGATTGCAATCATGAGGTGAGTACTATCAAGCAAAAAAGTGAAATTTATATCTTTTGACTGTGTCAATAGTCATATCCTCGGTGCAAGGCTATTGATTTGGTATAAGTAAACAAATATTTTTCTGAAATAAAACACTTTTTAACGGATACTAGCGCGGTTTTATTGAATGTACTTTGGTATTTAGTTGGTATTTGGTTTGATTTTTGGTTTTTCCCGACGTTTCGGCACCTTTGCAGCTGCCGTGGTCACGGGGGATTGAAGCTACCCGTGAGCCTACCCTCAAGCAATGAATTTTTTTTTTATACGTTCAGAAATTAAAATTTTAACAAAATTTTTAATTATTTTATGTTGATTTATAATTTAATTTTATGAATTATTTAATGCTAAAAAGAGAGAGAAATCTACATGAGAAGTGAAAATATTTTTCTACTTACTTTTTTAATTTATTTTTTATTAAATCTCATCAAAAAAAATTTGATTGTGTAATACTACTCTAATAATAATTAATACTACTACTCTAATCATCGGTAATACCACAGCCTAGAGAGTATTCTTCTTACAGTCGGACATCGCCCTTTGTGTTGGCGCAAAAGCCGCCGTTCGTCTAGACAGTTGACGCAACGACTAAAAGTGTAAGGGTTGGCACGATGTAATTTGCCTTTTCGAATTTTAAAAATATATAGGAAAAATAAGACACTTCAAAATTCTTGTTTTATTCTTTGAATTATTTATTGTCATTTTTTTCTTTCTAGAAACCTTCTGGTAAGAATATTTTTTTCAAATTTGTCTCTTTTCCTTCTTTTAATGCTCTTAAAATAAGGAAAAGAAAAAGTTTTTCTTAGTATTTTCTCTTTTTTTCTTCTTCTTGCATCATAAGTGCGAGGAATTATAGGAATTATGGAAAGGATATGGAAAGGATGTATGATAATCATAATTTTAATTGTAAATCATTACTAATTTAGGGCTAAATAAGTATAAAATAAATCTTAAATTAGTACTCAATTAGGAAATAATAATGAAAAAATAAGTTCCAAGATGGCGGCTGACAACTTTTTTGTTTATGGGCCGATATCGATGAAACTCGGTTTTTGGTACCATTTTGACACAAAAATAACAACGCAAGGTAACGCAATGTGAAAATATTAAAAAATTCAAGATGGCGGTCAACTTTTTTGTTTGCGGACCGATTTCGATGAAACTCGGTTTTTGGTAGTATTTTGACAAGAAAACAGCAACGCAATGTTAAAAATGTAAAAAATTCAAGATGGCGGCCAACTTTTTTGTTTGCGGACCGATTTCGATGAAATTCGGTTTTTGGTCGTATTTTGGCAAGAAAACAGCAACGCAATGTTAAAAAAAATAAAAATTCAAGATGGCGGCCAACTTTTTTGTTTGCGGACCAATTTCGATGAAACTCGGTTTTTGGTAGTATTTTGACAAGAAAACAGCAACACAATGTAAAAATGTAAAAAAAATTCAAGATGGCGGCCAACTTTTTTGTTCGCGGGCTGATTTCGATGAAACTCGGTTTTTGGTAGTATTTTAGCAAGAAAACAGCAACGCAATGTTAAAAATGAAAAAAATTCAAGGTGGCGGCCAACTTTTTTGTTTGCGGGCCGATTTCGATGAAACTCGGTTTTTCGTAGTATTTTGGTCAGAAAACAGCAACGCAATGTTAAAAATGAAAAAAATTCAAGGTGGCGGCGAACTTTTTTGTTTGCGGGCCGATTTTGATGAAACTCGGTTTTTCGTAGTATTTTGGCAAGAAAACAGCAAAGCAATGTAAAAATGTAAAAAATTCAAGATGGCAGCCAACTTTTTTGTTTGCGGACCGATTTCGATGAAACTCGGTTTTTGGTACCTAGTATTTTGGCAAGAAAACAGCAACGCAATGATAAAAAAAAAAATTCAAGATGGCGGTAATTTTTTTTGTTTGCGGGCCGATTTCGATGAAACTCAGTTTTTGGTAGTATTTTGACAAGAAAACAGCAACTCAATGATAAAAATGTAAAAAATTTAAGATGGCGGCCAACTTTTTTGTTTGCGGACCGATTTCGATGAAACTCGGTTATTGTTAGTATTTTGGCAAGAAAACAGCGACGCAATGTTAAAAATGTAAAAAAAGCAAGATCACATTTTTATTATTGAGTTGCTGTTTCTTGTCAAAATACTACCAAAAACCGAGTTTCATCGAAATCGACCCGCAAACAAAAAAATTGGCCGCAATCTTGAATTTTTTTCATTTTTAACATTGCGTTGCTGTTTTACCGAGTTTCATCGAAATCGGCCCGCAAACATAAAAGTTGGCCGCCATCTGGAATTTTCACATTTTTAACATTGAGTTGCTGTTTTCTTGTCAAAATACCACCAAAAACCGAGTTTCATCAAAATCGGCCCGCAAACAATAAAGTTGGCCGCCATCTTGAAAATTATTTTTTTTAACATTGCGTTGCTGTTTTCTTGCCAAAATACTACGAAAAACCGAGTTTCATCGAAATCGGTCCGCAAACAAAACAGTTGGCCGCCATCTTGAATTTTTTACATTTTTAACATTGAGTTGCTGTTTTCTTGTCAAAATACTACCAAAAACCGAGTTGCATCGAAATCGACCCAATTATCAAACAAAAATACACAAATATCAACAAATACATCAATGTGCGGCTGCCATTTTGAATTCCAAATCTAATATCAAAATCGTGCCAAAAACACTTTTTCATGACACCAACATCAAAAAATTGCAAACACTACTTTCAATATAATATAATATAACCCAATCAGAAGCGTAAGCCCTGACGGGATAGGGCCCGAGATGCATACATTGCCAAAGTATGGGCTCTCGGGCCCTCCCACCCCCCTTCTATACCGCACCACCCCGCACGATTGCTCTGTCTAGACGCCTCCGATGGCCGACTGTATGAAGACTATCTCTCGGCTGTGGTAATACTACTCTCAGTTCATTTATTTAGTTATTTGTTCGGGAAAAACTAGAAATATTTTCTACTTACATCATCTACTTCCTACCTACTTACCTACCTACTGATTACTAATTTCATTATAAATCTCACCAAATAGGTACCTAAGGGTGTGTCCCCACTTAGGTTTGCGAACCTCGCGCTCCGCGAACCTCTGTTGCAGGTTCGCGGGGCGCAATGTGGACGCGCGGAGCGCAGAGCGGACGTCCGCGCTCCGCGCTCCGCGAACCACGCTCTTCGCTCCGTTCCCATGATCAAATCAGCTTTATTCATATAAACTTAATTATTAAGTACCTTTGTCTCCAGAGTACTATTATTGTGTAATTAATAATGAGTGGCTAAGAAGGAGTAAAACTTTGAATAGACAATCATGCCTATGTACAGTCAGTAGCACATCATGTTATACAAAGTGTCAAAAATTTTCAATTTATTTTGAACCTTGTCTTCGCAATGAGGGCTTTTCAAAATGACAAAAAACTGTAGGCTCGATAGATGGCGTTGATAAAAATGTGTGTCCGTCTGTCTGTCTGTCTGTCACCAGGCTGTATCTCATGAATGTTGTTAGTATTTCGACAACAAAACAGCAATGCAATGTTAAAAGTATAAAAAAATCCAAGATGGCGGCCAACTTTTTTGTTTATGGGCCGATTTAGATGAAACTCGGATGCGGGTACTATTTCGACAACAAAACAACAACGCAATGTTAAAAATATAAAAAAATCCAAAATGGCGGCCAACTTTTTTGTTTGGTGGCCGATTTAGACGAAACTCGGTTTTGGGAACTATTTCGACAACAAAACAGCAACGCAATGTAAAAAATATAAAAAAATCCAAGATGGCGGCCAACTTTTTGTTTGTGGGCCAATTTAGATAAAACTCGATTTTGGATACTATTTTAACAACAAAACAGCAACGCAATGTTAAAAATATGAAAAATCCAAGATGGCGGCCAACTTTTTTGTTTGTGGGCTGATTTAGAAGAAATTCGGTTTTGGGTACTATTTCGACAACAAAACAGCAACGCAATGTTGAAAATATGAACAATCCAAGATGGCGGCCAACTTTTTTGTTTGTGGGCCGATTTAGAAGAAACTCGGTTTTGGGTACTATTTCGACAACAAAACAGCAACGCAATATTAAAAATATAAAAATCCAAGATGGCGGCCAACTTTTTTGTTTGTGGGCTAATTTAGATAAAACTCGGTTTTGGGTACTATTTCGACAACAAAACAGCAACGCAATGTTAAAAATATAAAAATCCAAGATGGCGACCAACTTTTTTGTTTGTGGGCCGATTTAGATGAAACTCTGTTTTGGGTACTATTTCGACAACAAAACAGCAAAGTAATGTTAAAAATATAAAAATTCAAGATGGCGGCCAACTTTTTGTTTATGAGCCGATTTAGATAAAACTCGGTTATGGGTACTATTTCGACAACAAAACAGCAACGCAATGTTAAAAATAGGAAAAATCCAAGATGGATTTAGATGAAACTCAGTTTTGGGTAGGGTGTAGTGTGGTACAATGAAACACCAAAAGTTCTGAGTCTCATATTTCTCTCATTTTTGTAGATATGAATTCCATTTTTTACAGGAACGGAGTCTACTCAATTAGGTATAGTATGGCATTTATAGTTTTATTAATAAATAGATACATAACCAATAACAAGACTTTTAAAAGAAAATGGGAATTGTTTCATTGTGTACACCTAGGTGGAAGAAACACCCCGTGTCCAACAATGAAACACTGTTATTAATTTTGCCTTTTTATATAAAGTGGAACAAGTAAATTACAAAATCTGTTGAATTACAATCAATGAAGGTTTTTTCAGAGTATTCCACAATTATTCAGACTTTAAAAGTACCTCTAGGTTTGTCTCCGGTACAATTATTTAGTGACTTAAAGATTAACGAGTCCTAATTTTTTAAATTTTAGTTAGGTACCTTTTTTTAGGCAAAAACTATTTAAAATCAACAGTTACTCATAATAGGCATTAATGTCTTAAGTAAAGTTTGAGCGTGGGCGGGGACTTTTATTGTCCATTTTAGCAAGTCTAGCGCTAAAATGAATGTTGCCTTCGTTGATTGATAGGACACTTTATAACCTTGGAAAGCTGCAGAACTGTATTAACCAAATTTTTCTGCTTGTTTTCTGGGACGCATTGTATTTCAATATTTGTTGAACGTGTCTGTAACTCAAGCTGTGCCAGTCTAGAAGAAAGGTTTTGATTAGCTGAACGTAGCGACTCATTTTCCTTGCGGACATCATTCAAAGTGGCCAACTAGGCGGCGTGTTGCGTTTTTATGCTATCCAGATCCTGGCTGAATGCCGAGAGAGATGATTCAAAGCCAACTATCATATTTTGCAAGGCAACAACTTTTGGATTAATAACATCCTCGAAAGCATTTTAAATCTCCTCTCTAATAATGTCCATTAAATCATTGGCCGAAGGGCAGGAACAACTCGTTGGCGCAGGAAAACTTGACTTCAAGCGCTGGGTAACGAAGCTATCATTGGAGGCAGTGGGTAATTTAGCTCTCGTTGGTGTAATCGTGTTATTACCCTTTTTGGGCTCGCGAATGTGGCAGAAATCACAAATTCAGGCGTTTTTAGTATCAGCTGTCATCGCATTCTAATCTGCGAGTAAATATGCAGTGCACTGCAAATGATAATTGTCTTTGCAACGTTTACATTGCATGAATATTGCTCCATCCATGATATTAGGACATCCCGCGCACTCAGATGATCCTTTAGTCGACATTTTTTATTCTTATACAATTTCAATAATCTTATACCTTACTACGGCTTTGATGAATGAAGATGTTTTAGTAAATCAAAATTAATTGAAAAGTAATGTCCAAAAATATGTTCAATACAAATAAAAAAAAATATCTTTAAAAATAAATAAAATGTCTCTAAAAAAATTTGGGAGAAAAAGTCTTTATAAGCGAGGATCGATCTTCGGGCCACTCACAGCTGAATTCAGTATGCAGCACTCAGTGTGCTAACGTATGCGCCAAAGCGACTTAAAGCGTTCAAAGTATTGATCAGTTAAGTAGGGTTTGAAACTTGATGTATGAGTTGGTTTGAGTATGAGGTCAAGACGAAAATAATAATTATTGTACTACCTCAACACTGATAATATCACTGATGATAATATTTAGTTTTTACACTGGAGATGAGATTTATTACGCAAATTAAAGCGCAGTTTTATCACTTTTCTGAGGATAATGCTCAGACTATATTCAGCAGTTTTTAATAATCCACTGATTAAAAAAGGCACTGAATATTTTTTGAGCACAAATACACACTTTTAAACCATAGGTATAGTTCTACAAACGATATCACTGGTGAATCACTAGACAAATTATTGATTTAACTTGATTCCAAATGTTAGAATTGTGATTTAAAATTATTGGGCAATATTTAACGTAGAGACTATGTTTACTACAAAGCGCCATCTGGCGGATTTAGATGAAACTCCGTACTATTTCTAACATTGCGTTGCTGTTTTGTTGTCAAAATAGTACCGAAAACCGAGTTTCATCTAAATCGGCCCACAAACAAAAAAGTTGGCCGCCATCTTGGGTTTTTTATATTTTAAACATTGTGTTGCTGTTTTATTGTCAAAATAGTACCCAAAACCGAGTTTTATCTAAATCGGCCCATAAACAAAAAAGATGGCCGCCATCTTGGATTTTTTATATTTTTAACATTGCGTTGCTGTTTTGTTGTCGAAATAGTACCCAAAACCGAGTTTTATCTGAATCGGCCCACAAACAAAAAAGTTGGTAGCATCTTGGGATTTTTTTATTTTTAACATTGCGTTGATGTTTTGTTGTCAAAATAGTACCCAAAACCGAGTTTCATTTAAATTGGCCCACAAACAAAAAAGTTGGCCGCCATCTTGAATTTTTATATTTTTAACATTACTTTGCTGTTTTGTTGTCGAAATAGTACCCAAAACAGAGTTTCATCTAAATCGGCCCACAAACAAAAAAGTTGGTCGCCATCTTGGATTTTTATATTTTTAACATTGCGTTGCTGTTTTGTTGTCAAAATAGTACCTAAAACCGAGTTTCATCTAAATCGGCCCACAAACAAAAAAGTTGGCCGCCATCTTAGATTTTTTATATTTTTAACTTTGCGTTGCTGTTTTGTTGTCGAAATAGTACCCAAAACCGAGTTTCATCGAAATCGGCCCCCAAACATAAAATTTGGCTGCTATCTTTTAGATTTATTTATTTATTATTAGTTTAGATTTATTACTAAAATTGTAATCATAGGCACGATCTGGCAACATTACCATGTGGTAAATACTGAGCCTGTATGCGTGCGTTTTCATTCCATCGTTGGAATTGGAATTATCAGTATTTACCACACAGTTGGACCACAGTAAATACTGTGTGTGTAGCCGTCGCCTTATACGTAATTATAGTGCGACTATCTTGAATTAATATTTATCTTGTTAATACAGTCGCACTAAAACGTAACAGTACCATCAACATTTCAAAAACGGTAATCAAGCATAAATCCCAGGTTTGTTCTTTTTCAAAACAGACTCTACTGATCTTTGCTTCTGAATGAAATATAGACTTAATCCGGGAAATTCCTTGAACATCAATGTTTGCGGGGACTTAACACCGTAGTTACCATAACTTTATAACCAAAATATACCGAAAATACTTACTTCCGCTAATATACCTACAAAAATACTGATGTTCGGTAAAGTCGATAAAATATACTGAAAAAGTATTAAAATACTGAATCTGGTCACACTGGCGCTCCGCGCTCCGTGTTCGCGTGTTCGCATCGGATCCCAAATATGGAGCGCGCTCCGAGGTTCGCGGAGCGCGGAGCGCGGAGGTTCGCAAACCTGAGTGGGGACACACCCTAAGGGTGGGTACCCACTTAGGTTCGCGAACCTCCGTGCTCCGCGAACCAGCACCGAAAATATCGTTTATCCTCTGCTGGAACAGGGCGCCGAGGTGTGTACGTGAGGGAACTCGTTTGCGAAGCTGGTTCACACAGGCACACACTGTAGCCAAAGTAAAAATATTTGTTTTTGCTATGGAACACTATTCTAGGTTCGCGGAGCGCGGAGGTTTGCGAACCTAAGTGAGTACCCACCCTAACGTTAAAGTTTCAGTTACTAAAAAAAAATACAAAATATTCATTTTCAAAAAATTACAGGTTAGGGTATTTTCATTAGACTCCTCCCTTTAAGTTATAGTTTTAACGTTAGGTACCTAATTGGTAGTAAAATATTTGTAGTTTTTCCTAAACTAAATAAATGAACTGAGAGTAGAGTATTAAACGACCAAATTTTTTTTGATGAGATTAATTCAAAAAATTTTTGATTGTGTCAATACTCTAAAAAATAAAAAAGTGGGTAGAAAAATAATTGTTTACTAATACCAAATCAATAGCCTTGAACCGAGGATATGACTATTGACACACTATCAAAAAATTTACATTTCACTTTTTTGCTTGATAGTACTCACCTCATGATTGCAATCAAGTTTAAACCTTATTACTGTGGAGCAAAGTTCAATATTGATCGACAGCCTATATTCAGATTACTATGTAGAAGTTAACATTCGATTTTTAGAAAATAGCAATGAAGAATTCTTTTTTTAGTTATATCGTAAGAATCACAATTTCACTAACAATTTTTTGATATATTTATTTGTTTATAACTTGTACCCGTTTCTCTGGAATCGCCATTGCCAGAAACGTCAAGCTAGCAGCCCACTTTGAGATCGTAATATCTCGGCTTGTACTGAAGCAATATTATTGAAATTTTGCGTATACGATTCACTATTTCCTAACAATTTTTTAGCATATAAATCACATTGATACGAACTGTATTTCTTAAGGTGTCTGCTAGCTTGACGTCAAGATAGCAGCCTCACCAAGATACTCAAATATCTTTTGAACCATAGTATCACTATTTATATGCTATAGTTCACTATTTATAACTATTTACTAACAATTTTTTGACCTAGTCAAAACCTTCTAATTCCATGGTGAGGCTGCCAACTATACGCTAATATTTTACAAACACCGAACATACTAAATGTCGAAATCCAATAGACCGAAACTTGAAAGATCGATTATCAAATGACCGAAAGTTCGAAATCCCGAAAATTCGAAATCCCGAAAGTTTAAAACCCCGAAAGTTAAAATGTCGATACTTACTCTACCTACACAAACTCATACATTTATGACAGTAGGAGTTGCGGGTTAATTTGTTTTACTGAAAAATGCTTGTAAAATGGTCATTATTTTGACAAAATCCACCAATTGAGTTTGAAATAGTTTTTTTCTGGCGGGTTCATGTCAACCTAACATGCTCGTCGCTGCGCTCCTCGCACATATCTCGTGACCTACGGTCTACGGTTTCTAAGTCCCAGTAGACTAGTTTAGACTCATTTCCGGCAGCTAAATTTGCTATAAAGCATTTCAGGTGAAGAGATTTTTTAAAATTTAACTTATTGTGATTAAGATTTTATTACTTTTTTAATTATTTACAGCTTGTTGTTTTTGACTAATTCGTTAGTTCGGTGTTAAGTAGTTCGGAGTATAGAATAGGTATATTAACCTTCGGATTTTTAATCTTCGGGATTTAGTATTTTCGGTAAAATGTCCTTTCGTGATTTTAAGGCCAGTATATCCAAAATTAACCTATTTTCGATTCAATGGTAAACAATGAAATATTATTTATTTTGAGCAGATAAAAATATATGTTGTAGTTTAATAAACGAACTTGATTAATTTACGGTTAAAAACTCGATTTTTTATCTTCACTCGACTATAAAAATATGCAAAGACATTGAAAAATTTCATTGTTTTTTGGATGGTACTTAAAGATTATTAATCTCTTACGCACAAATAATATATAGAAAAAAAGGTAATGAAATATAGAAGAACATTCAACGGCTACTTTTTCGAAAAATGACTTTTTGTTTATTTAAACATTAATATATAATAAAATGCTCGCCGCGTCTTAGTTTAGTAGCCTGCGAGGCGTCGTCGGAGCAGGACCTGTGTCGTTTTAGCTGCCGCGCTGTGTTTCCACCTCTCGCGCTAATCGATTGAGAATCTGTTTGATACTCAAAGAGTACTTGGAAACGCAGTAGGTATAGGTAATTTAACTGTAAAATTTTATTTAGTGTAAATAATCAATTTAGTTTGTTGTAAATGCATAGAGTAGGTAGGTAGGTATTTGGATACAGCAACCGAGTACAAGCAAATGCGTAATTAATTTTAATAACTTTTAAGAAATAAATACTTATCAATAAATTGTATCAAATTTATTTTTCTAGTCCAGTTACCGAGTTAGTATTGAGAATTTAAAGATAACAATGTCCAATGTCCAACAATTTTTGATTTTTAGGGTTTTAAACATCCGGAAAAAAACGGAACCATAAGGGTCAATTCAATTTGGCTCCGAATGGAAGCGCTTCGATGCGCTTCAATTCGGAGCCAACTTGGATTGACGTATCATATTAAAATCATTTTAGCCATACAGCGCACGAGTCGCGCGAATGCGCGCGCATTTGCGCGTGTTTACCTTGCTACGTTCTGAACATCAGTTGCCACTTGAATAGAATTGTGATAATACTCGTATAAAATAAAAAATATATACCTATCGTATAATTTGAAATAAAATGGTTGACTTAGATTTTGCAATGATTTTACTTATATCGGAAGTTGAAGAAGAAAACTAAGTACCGTAGACTGCTGCAACATTGCACGAAAAAAATGAATGTCGAGAAAACAAGCAAAGGTAGAAAAACATTGTTTAGTAATATGTCACTAAAAACAGATGCAAGTGATATTCTACCTTATTAACTATGAAATTCAGTTGTTTTTTTCTCCATATTCTCGTTCACTAACTTTGTTGTTTCATTAAAAACTGTTATTTTGATAAATGTTAATAAGGTCGAAAATTGCTTGCACCTGTTTTTAGGGTTCCGTACCCAAAGGGTAAAGACGGGACCCTATTACTAAGACTCCGCTGTCCGTCTGTCTGTCTGTCTGTTTGTCTGTCCGTCTGTCTGTCTGTCTGTCTGTCACCAGGCTGTATCTCATGAACCGTGATAGCTAGAAAGTTGAAATTTTCACAGATGATGTATTTCTGTTGCCGCTATAACAACAAATACTGAAAACAGATTTAAATTAATATATAAGGGGGGCTCCCATACAACAAACGTGTTTTTTTTTTGCCGTTTTTTGGTACGGAACCCTTCGTGCGCGAGTCCGACTCGTATTTGGCCGGTTTTTTTTACTAGTAATCACTACAAATATTTCGAACTTCACTTTTTCCCCGATATTATTTGTTCTTCTGGCCTTCTGGCCTGCCCCAGCAGTTGGGACATGAATAAGCTGGTGATGATGAGGTTGCTTTAACCTGGGTCACTGGGTGCTTTAATCTACTTAAGAGTACACTTAAATTACCTGGGTGAATCTGTCTACTGAAAGGAGAAAAAGAATTATATACGACTAGCTGCCGCCCGCGACTTCGTCTGCGTGGAAAGGTTTTTTTGCTATCCCTCGGGAAAACACTTTTTTTCGGGATGAAAGGTACCCTATGTCCTTCTCTGTATCCCTGACAACGTGTATACGAAATTTCATGATCATCGGTTTAGTAGTTAAGACGTGAAGGCGTAACAAACAAACAAACAGACGGACTTTCGCATTTATAATATTAGTAAGGATGGCCGGTGAGGATGCACGGCTCAAAATCAAGTGTCAACCAATCACTACTTTACCTACGAACGACAACTTCTTTTAATGTGTTACGTTTCACGATTATTTTTTCCCTAATTTGCTAGAAAATTAGATTTTTTATTGAGTCCTAAAAGTAACGTAGGTACTTATAATATTTTAAGTCGTGTAACTGAACATAAGAGGGTCAAAAGTAACGTGAAATGTACAAAAGTGAACATTCTGGCAACACTGGTGTCACTGATGCGACTGGCGGACGACAACGACCGACAAATGTTCGCCACTGAATGCGCGCGATTTTTTTTATCTCTGAAGAAATTTGAACTTGACGGTATTGATAAAAGAGTGAATTTGCTTTGGATCAAACAATTCAATGCGCTTCGATTCGGTTCCAGCATGAATTGACTCTAATATGTGATTACTCGTTTTTGGGGGTCCCTTTTAATCGGCAAATTATAAAAAAAAAGTTAAAATAAAAATCGGTTACACAAAAAAAAGCTTGTTGTGAGTGCTCAAATATGTTTAGGAACTTAGTTGTAGAATATTATACTGACAGTTAAGTTAACACTCCAATAACGAATTTAATCAATGAATTCAGTGTTTATTCACATTTAATTAGTTAATTCAAATTTGCAGACCATACTACAAGTACATATTCGAACTATAATATTCGAAAAAACAAAAAACAAACAATTATTAACTTCGAATTAACTACGTACGTAGCTACCTACTACCTATAATTTTATTGTGTGTAATAAATTATAACTTACCTATTTACCTAGTAGGTACCCATACTTATTTATTGATTTATTATGACATTATTAAATACATAAACAAAAAGAAACATAATTATTTAGTTCGAATTATCAAAATAAATACCTCGCGTTCACGTTTTGCATAAGAGTTGACAGAGCACTCGATTCGGCACATGAAATCGCGGGCGGGGAGTGTCCTTTCTTTAGGTAGTAAATATCTATTCTGTGGTTTGGTCCGTCGGGTCAGAGAGTTCACTTGAATATGCGTTCGCGCGGCTCGCTCCAGGGGGAGGGAGGTAGCGCTAAATGCCTACGACGCCCGAATATATTGCCCTTAAACGTACGGCCAAACAACCATTCGACCTTTTGATATTCGGTCTTTCGTCCATAGATCTTCTAAAATTCGGTTCCAAAACGTAAGGTTCCATTGCTACCAATGGAACCTTACGTTTTACTTACTTACTTACTTACCAACCGACCTGCTGCCATGTAACCCTCAATTAACCTTCGGTTTTTTAAGCTTCGGGATTTTATATTTTAGGTAAAATGTTCTTTCGTGATTTTAAACGTCGTGATTTTTTTGTTTATAAAAATATGCGTAAATAACATTATATAACAGCAAGTAGATACATATTATGCCTTAAAATTTTATGCAAATACATAGGGAACCCTCAACGAGACGTCCCGTTGAGGTTGTGTGCGGGACGCTAAAAGTCCTGCTTTTCGGAATTAGCTACGCACGCACATATATCGATGGCGAACAAAAATCGGCCGTTTTTAGGGTTCCGTACCTCAAAAGGAAAAAACGGAATCCTTATAGGATCACTTTGTTGTCCGTCTGTCTGTCCGTCCGTCCGTCCGTCTGTCTGTCAAGACCGTTTATCTCGGAAACGCGTGGAGGTATCGAATTGAAATTTAAACCATATACTAAGGTCTACGGGCCCTTGAAGCTGTAAAAAAATCAAACCTCTAAGTTAACGTAAAAAAAAAGATACTGCCGTTTAGGGCGCAAAAAACGCATTTTCGATACTCTCAAAGGAATCAAAATTCATAGGGTACTTCCCGTTGACCTAGAACTATGAAATTTGGCAGGTAATAGCGTCTTATACTACACTTACAGGAATAAATCTGAAAACTGTATATTTGTAATTAAATCATAAAAAAATATGGTCATTAAAATACGTAATTATTAATCATCTTGGTGAAACAACGGTATGCGCGGTCATAGTTTAACTTCTAATTACTTTTGGATTAATCGCGCCACTAATTCTTTTAAAAATATCAATATTTATTATTATTAATTATTCAGATCCTTTCAAATATTGTTATAGTTAATTACTTTTAAAAATAAAATTAAAAAGTAATAAATTTGGCTCTAAATATTTTCGCAACATGGCGGTATGTCACGCTGTATGACAGGGGGTCTTCTTCTTCTTTTTATTTTTGTTTTGGCAATCTACATTCCTCTTGGAAGTAATTTTTGCCAGTGTCAAGTGTTGAATAGTTCAGTGGTAGATTGTTTTAGTTTACATTAGAATGCGGGTGCATTGCATTCCAATGCTGCTTGGAGTATTTGGCACCAAGTGTATCAACATCAAGACAGTTTACTTGGTAAGTTCTGCCGAGGTAGCCACCACTACAGTAAAAGTCTCGGCTTCACACAACCAAGATCGCGCCTATTTCAATTATCCCACATATTGTTGAGTTGCGTAGACACTTGTACCACAAAACTGCACCAATTTTAAGACACAATATCCACTATGAATCAATTTGCAAATAATTAAAATAGACACCAAACCGAACTTGACAAATGGCGCCAAAAAACGCGACAAGGTAAGGGGGCTTACCATCAGCAAATAAGAAAGCGTTCAGTTCTAAAGCAGGCCTTAAACAGGACTGCTTAAGGCCTGCTTTCATACTAACCTTTGAGATCATAGTACGAAAAAGTAAGGCAGTTCAAAGAGCTCATAGTAAGGCCCCAGGTGTCTTCTTTTTCTTATTTTTGTTTTGGCAATCTACTTTCTTCTTGGAAGTAATTTTTGCCAGTGTCAAGTGTTGAATAGTTCAGTGGTAGATTGTTTCAGTTTACATTAAAATGCGGGTGCATCGCATTCCAATGTTGCTTGGAGCATTTGGCACCAAGTATAATCAAGACAGTTTACTCGGTAAGGTCAGCTGAGGTAGCCACCACTACAATAAAAGTCTCGGCTTCACACAACCAAAGGGTCCTGTTGGAATACACCCATTTTCTCTAATAACATTGCGATAGATAAAACCATTTCACAGAACATTATACAGTGTACTATCGATATACAGCGCCATCTGTTGACAATCAACAGTACTTGTATTTTATACAGGTGCGGTGGGTTTGTAATTATTTTATTTTTTCTCAAAAATGCTTGGAAATTCGAACATTATTTTGACAACCTTCTTCGTGCTAAATCGGAGTTTACGGACAGACCTAAACCGCGCCGTCAATATTTGTATGAGAATCCATTACTAACGTGTAATAATGGATTTTCATACAAAATTGCCGGCGTCTGTCCAGCAATGTTTCTATTAAAACTCATTACACACGTGTAATTCAGAAATGGAGCGAACTTTTCAATGAAACACAAATATAGGTATCAAATGTCGCCTTGATGAGCTTGCACATTCCAAAATTTTTTTTTAATATTCGGTATACTGCTATCACGTGAAAGGCCTTGATGAGCACATTCCAAAAAATTGAAAAAAAAAATAAAAACGAAAGGTTAAATTTTTTTTGCAATATGGGTATCAAATGAAAGACCTTGATGAGCACTTTCCAAAAAACTGGAAAAAAAAACTGGAAATAAATGAAAAAAAACCGGATTTTTTTTTTCAATATGTGTATCAAATGAAAGGCCTTTATGTGCACATTCCACTTTCCATTTTCTTTTTTCAATTACTGTAAGTAATTTAAAATTAAAATAAAAAGCTTAAAACTTTTAAAAGTTAAAAGTTTAAAAGTACTACACAAGCCTTGGCCGCAACTAGGCATTGATGGACTCACGTATGTTCTTCAATGCCTGTCTTGAGTGCCGCTGCAGTAATGTACTATTCCATTTCAAACTTCGCCCGTGGTCAATTCTTTGTCGTAATCCCTGGAAGAGTTATTTTCTACTTGGCGACAAAGGATTTCAAATGGTAATCTATATATAGCAATAGCAGTCTGCTGAACGGATTTTGATGCTATTTTTTTACAGTTTGGTAGCTTGGAGTCCAACTTATAATCTAAGCAATTTTTCACATAATTCCGGTAGGTAGAACCTGGGATAAAGCTTGAACTCTCCGTAGTACAGTTTTCATATAAAAAACTAATAACTACCAACCACTTTTTTTTCAAAATATTTCCTTTGTACCGACACAACTTTTCTATAGCTTTATTTTATGTATAGATGTAGGTCTGTACGGAACCCTCGGTGGGCGAGCCCGACTCGCACTTGTCCGGTTTTTTTTTTATAATATAGGCAGACGAGAATACAAGATTAGTGGATAAAACCGACTTGAAAATCGCGCTGCGCAGCCATCCTTACTAATATTATAAATGTGAAAGTCCGTTTGTTTGTTTATTTGTTTGTTACGCCTTCACGTCTTAACTACTGAACCGATCATCATGAAATTTTGCATACACGTTGTCAGGGGTACAGAGAAGGACAAGGGTACTTTTCATCCCGAAAAATGTATTGTTCCCGAGGGATAGCAAAAAACATTTCCTCGCAGACGAAGTCGCGGGCGGACGTTAGTTTTTTTATACTATAGGCAAGAGTACAAGATTAGTGTATGAAGCATACTTAAAAGTCGCGCTGTGCGGCTGTTTTTTAATTATAGGCAAGACTATGTGATTGATTGAAACTAGGGCATGCAGCAGAATCGGATCTCTTTGAAGAATCGAAAATTTCGATTCCGATTCCTTGGTCGGAATCGGGTACCCGGTTTTTTCGATTCTTTTTTGGGTTTTTTGTTTACAATTTTGTTTCATGTTAAGTAAAGAAAAGACGCCTTTTTTCAATATTTTCTTATTAAAATCAAATTATTTACTTAAAATAAAACACGAAAACAAAAGAAACAGCTACTTAATTCTAACAAGGTCTATAGTAGGATTAGGATAGGCAGGAGTAGGACTCCTACAGTGTGTTACTAGTACTGTTTCATTTCTTCTAGTCTTCTCTTACAATAAATAAAGTAACAATAAATTCCACAGGAATTAACGATAGGAACAATAACAGTCAAACATAAAAGGAAGGAATCAAGGAAAAAAAGTATTACGTACCTATCACAATAATAATGTATTTTCTTTTTTGATAAGAAAAATAGTAGAAAAAAATCATTATATGAGATACTTTCCCAAATAATTGCTTTTTAAATCAGGAGATACAGGTAGGGCATGCTATTCGAGTATTCGTTTAATTCGAGTATTCGCCCTATTTTACTATTCGAATATTACCAGACTAAGTATTCGAGTTTTACGAGTTTTTCGAATAACATTATTTTGTTTTCTTATTGGTATGGCAAGCCTTAAATATGAAAGGCAACACTGTTCCTCAGTAATTTTATAACTTTGGGGTTAATTTGGCAAATAATTGGTGTATTTTGATCTAGGCACAATTCATTTAATTTTGTAAGCCGAACTGTAATAATGTCTGTTTTGTGTACTTGTGCCACATCAGAATAAAAAAAAGGTTTCTTCGTGTGATTTCTTCTAACGATGGTAGTTCTGTTGGACTCTGAATAAATATGTTACTTTCTGCCAAGCCGATCCATCTCATCACTAAAAACACTCAACTGTGTACTCCACACTTATTTGCCTAGGTCATGCGATGGTTTATATTCTCCACGGGGCAGTTGGACGCTCGCCGAAGCTGCCCTCCTTGGGATGTAGAAACTACTTCTACCACCCCACGGGATTTTTCCCAATCGCCAGAAAGCGATCTACACAGATGCGCAACAACAAGCTTGAAGTCCATCGACCTCAGTCAGAGCAGGGTCTCCAAACTCTCCGAATTGGGTTTCAGCGTCTCATAGCTCAGAATTTCGTTATAGGTAGTATATTCGTCTATCACTTAGGCGGTCGCCATCGTCCTCTGCCTGCGGGTTTTAGCGCGCAGTATCCTCATTTCAGTAGCCTTCTCACCCACCGGCTTTGGTCTTTTTTGCCAATATGACAATGTCATCTCCGATTATTGCGTTCTATTTCTTCAACTACGCCAACCACTACGTCTGCCGGATCTACTCGCGCAGTGTCTCCATTCCAGCAGCTTTCTCACCCACCGGCTTTGGTCTTTTTGCCAATATGACAATGTCGATCGCAACGACGCTTAATCTCGTCTTCGCATCCGCTTCTTCAAACCCGAGCATAGTTCTCGCCAAAGCTATCTGTGTGACACGGAAATTGACGGCTGACTTCCCCGTTAAGGTCTCCATACCAATTGTGAAAACTGGCAAGATATACTGATTGAAGCTTTCCAAAATCATTGAGATGAGATGTTAGAATATTTTTTTTGGATCTTATTATTTAACTATTAGCTGCAAAGGCTGCTGCTTGATTTTATTACCGAGATAGACATTGTGTTTATCTACTCTACTTTGTCGAAAAATGTGTGTTTTTCACATTTGGCATGATCGCAGTCTTAGGTCAGTTCTTTTGCCACAGTCCTACTTTAGCTAATCCTCTTTGAAATTGTTCGTCTAGCTAGACGACAGTCAAGGTTTTTGTTGTGTCAGTAGTTTCCAATTTCCGGGCTGTCAGCCTGTACCCTCTTAAGTTAAGACCTATTTGCGAACGACCATCCCCTGTGAGACATTTGCACACATCACGCACTATCTGAAAGATTTTTTTAAATATTTATTTTGAATTAGCTACTTACCTTCATAAGTATCTATTTTTGGCAACTCTCAAAACTCAGTCATATATGTTTAGTCGCTGATTTCGATATATAAAAAACCGTTCTCTAGCTTCTCTAATAATTATTCGAAAAACTCGTTTAACTCGAATTATTCGAATAGTAAGGCTAATGGTATTCGAAAAACTCGAATACTGAATTGGGACGAATATTGCATGCCCTAGATACAGGTTTTTTTAATGCAGTTAACTAATTTTGACCCAACTCTAATGCAGTTAACCAATTTTGATCCCTCCAACCCCAAAGTTATTAACTAATTTTGTTACGAACAAACACGGTGTTTGTTTAATAGGTACGTACGGTAGTAGGTACGTAGTGCTAATATCAAGATGCATACTTTGTATAGAAATTAACTAGTTTTGTTAAAATACTCAAGAAAAAATAGTTTTTAACCATTTTTGTTCCGTCAGTCGTATTGAAGTGATTTTTGTATCGAAAATAAACTGATTTTATTTCGACTTAATATCAGCATCAGGAAGGATTTATATAAAATAAGGCCTTATAACATGTGTCACATCATTTTCTGCCTCTTGAGTAGTTAACTATTTTTGTTCATCATCACAACTTAAGCCGTCTAAGCAGTAAGATTGGGAATTTGGTATTTTTGTAACGAGAATCGAGAATCGATTCTTACAAATTTAAGAATCGATTCTCACAGGACAAAAAAGAATCGGTTTTTCCCGGTTATTTTTGAATCGGTTAAAATCGGTTTAAGAGTTGGCAACCCTAGCGATTAGATAAGATTTTTAGAAGTATTTTGAGTTTCAGTATTGCAAATCGCAAATGAGTACTTTAATCGACAACAAAACAGTAGATAGTTAGTTAGGAGGTAAACAAAATTCAAGGGGGGGGGGCAGCTGCCTGAGATATTATTTAACGTATTTAGCAAGATTACGGTCATTCTCATGTTTCCTTCAAACTTTTAGAGCGGCCGCTGCGTTAAGTGGGATCCCGCCGCAGGTACACGGCGCGGGAATATAGATTGCTGGTTTTCTGACGGACAAATGCTTGCAGTGCATGAGTAAGCTCTAATCTATGTCACCTTGCGCGCGTGTCCCGGTAAATGCAATTGTTGATCCTAATGAAAATACATTACCTACATTGAAAAAATCTAAAACTAAAGTGTCACGTAACTGGCAGTGCAACACAATGTACCTACATGTAATTACTTAGGTATATAAGTACTTGTAAATAAATGATTACATAACAATCAAATTTTTTTTTGACAACCCTTGTACATTTGCGATTGCGACTTCGAAGGCGTTTAACAACTGTAAGGATTGTTAAACTGTGGTTTTTACAATCAATACAGTTGTACAGACAGTGGACTTATGTAGCAGGGTGAATATTTGAGACGCCCGAAATTGATGTCTAGCCATAATACTCCTAAACGATAAGGACTTTTAGAACCAGATATATTGATTCTACTAACTAAATCAATAAGGAAAAAGCAATCGAAATCGATTTGCAGTTAAATCACGCGTTTTTAGGGTTCCGTAGCCTAAATGGCAAAAAACGGAACCCTTATAGATTCGTCATGTCTGTCTGTCTGTCTGTCTGTCTGTCTGTCTGTCTGTCCGTATGTCACAGCCACTTTATTCCGAAAGTATTTAGACTACACAGTTGAAACTTGGTAGGTAGATGTATTCTGTTAACTGCTTAACGAATTTAATACAAAAATAAGAAAAATAAAAGATTCAGGGGGGGCTCCCCATACATGGAACTGAAACTGAAAACATTTTTTTTCTTCAAACCAACACGTGTTGGGTGTTTATAGATAGGTCTTTAAAAATGACATTGAGGTTTCTAAAACAACTTTTTCTCAAAGTCAACCGTTTGAAAGATATTCACCGCCAAAGTGGTAAAATGTGTGTCCCCCCCCCTTTAACTTTTGAAATAAGAGAGTGAAAAATCTAAAAAAAATATATGCTGTAGATCTTAATAAACACTTTCAACCAAAATTAGTTTGAACGAGATATAGTAATTAGTTTTTGAGATATAGCACATTTTCCAAAACCGCAAATATAACTTTGTCATTCATACCAACACTGTGAAAAACAAAGTTATTTTTACAGACGAAAAATTATAGGTGGTATTAAATATGGTATGGTATAAGGTAACTACGGAACCCTATGGCGCGTGGCCCGACACGCACTTGGCCGGTTTTTTAATTTATTTATTGAGAAAATGCTCCGAAAAATCGCGTTATTTGGTATGTCACACATGCATGTTTTTTAACGTTATGGTGGTGTAAAATAAAATACTATCAAGGTTTATTTTAATTGTGTGCATATATATTTTTTGTTTATAACTTGTAATTTATATAAAAAATAAATAAATAACTCAATTGGAAGGTACTCAAATACTGTGTCATATAATCGTCATAAATAATCGTCATTAGCGGCAGGCAACCAAGTTTGTGTTTAACATTGCTGTAAAACGAAACAACATTGAAATTGAAATGACATTTAGCGGCTGAGCGGCGCTCCTCCTCGTCGCTCTGGCGGCCGCCGGCTGGCACTCCTCCTCGTCGCTCTGGCGGCCGGCCGGCACTCCTCCTCGTCGCTCTGGCGGCCGGCCGGCAGACTTAGAAGTGAACATACCCCTGGTACTTCGAACAGTAAGCAGTTGTATTTCGTTCTCCTGATAATGATCATTCATACTTTAAATTATTAATCACTTATTTATGTAATGTGTTTTATTATAACCACGTTAAATTATTCACGTGTCTAATACCGCGCACTGCATTTTTCTAAAGCTAACATGTCTCAAAATGTTTTAAATTTGATTTTTTTAGAAACGTCATTATTGGCAACGTCATTGTTAGTAACATACACAAAGCCATAAGTGTATTTTATGTAGAATTTTAAGTTGTAATCGTTTTTAACAGTAAGTAAATACAATTTAAGAACAATAGATAGCTCATAAATATTATCTTTTGTCAAAACTAATAAAAAAAAAATAAAAAAAATACCTACCTAGTATATTATTGCTTCAATTATAATAATAGGTAATACCATTAATTATAATGATGACCTATCTCTATTCTTATCTCAATTATACATCATTTCAGCAACCACTATGTCATTATTTAAGGCAATTTCGTAATTACTGTCACAAATCGTCATTATTGGCAACCATGGGCGTAGCCACGGTGGGGCAGGGTGGGGTGCTTGACCCACCCTGGCTCTGACCTGTGAGGTACCTACCTAATCTTACCTAAGTAAGAAAATATAAAAATGACGCGGAATTAATGTGATAGGCCCGTAGCAATACAAAATATGCATGGAAAATGCATAGAAAAAAATTTGCCAGGGTAAGACCGCGGGTATAGTTTGTTAGTTACATATTATTTTAGACTGCTACCCCACCCTGACCCTATGGCTGGTTACGCTCATGTTGGCAACAATATTTTCAAAAATACTCAATTATTTCGAGTGCCTTTAACATTAAATAGGATATCTTTGCCCTAGATATATTTTTGTCTGTCTGTCTGTCTGTCCGTATGTCACAGCCACTTTATTCCGAAAGTAATAAGACTACACAGTTGAAACTTGGTAGATGTATTCTGTTAACCGCTTAACGAATTTAATACAAAAATAAGAAAAATAAAAGATTAAGGGGGGGCTCCCCATACATGGAACTGAAACGGAAAAAAAATTTTTTCTTCAAACCAACACGTGTTGGGTGTCTATAGATAGGTCTTTAAAAATGACATTAAGGTTCCTAAGACAACTTTTTCTCAAAGTCAACCGTTTGAAAGATATTCACCGCCAAAGTGGTAAAATGTGTCCCCCCCCCCCCCCCCATTTAACTTTTGAAATAAAAGAGTGAAAAATCAAAAAAATATATATGCGGTAGATCTTAACAAACACTTTTAACCAAAATTGGTTTGAACGAGATATAGTAATTAGTTTTCGAGATATAGCACATTTTCCAAAACCGCAAACATAACTTTGTCATTCATAACAACACTGTGAAAAACAAAGTTATTTTTACAGACGAAAAATTATAGGTGGTATTAAATATGGTATGGTATAAGGTAACTACGGAACCCTATGGGGCCCGAAACGCACTTGGCCGGTTTTTACTGTTTTATTGTAAGGATGATTTGTTAAAACTCGCCTTCACGCGAACACAGAGTAGTGTAGGACGGACATTCGCAAATGATTTTCCATACAAAATTGAAAACAGAGAGATTGGCTCGAAAACAGTGAGCGCGTGCCCGAAGCAACATCGATTGCCGATTGCGTCAAATCTGACAGTTGAATCGTAATCAGAAAAAAATACCGAACCGCCCATACTTCGGTATTTTTTTCATACCGAACACAGTGCTAAAATACCGAACGGTTCGGTAAAATATCGAACACCTGGCAACCCTGGATCTGATACGCCAAAATGATACAGGACAAAGCTTTAAACACAGTCTGTGGGCAGTTCTCAAAAAACTTGCAGATCCAGTTTTTTGGATTGTCCATAGCATAAATTATTTTTTTTAGGAAATTTGGGCTACAATTTCTGTAAAATAACTGTTTTAGATTATTCTTTAAGGTTTTGGCCACCCCATCTATATTTTTAAAGTAAGTATTATCGTTGCAATCAATTTATAAAATCCATTTAAAAACTGTCATTTTTTTCTCCCCACACTGTCCAAAAAAATTTTCACCGTGTTTCTATCAGGTTAATTTAATATTTTCCTTCTACCACCTCAAGGGTGATGGTTTGAATGTACAACACCATTAAAGAACTATCATAAAACATAATAATATTCCGAAAGAAAGTGTTTTTTCATATTTTTATTGAATTTTAAATTCTGTCCATGGGAAAACGCTTATCCTGACATCGTCCACTTAGTTACGTTAATAATTCGTATTAGATGTAATTTTTGCTTAATTTCTGGTATTTTTTATGGAAATAGCAACATTTTGATCATAGACAACGTGAGGTATGGACAGTATTTTAAATACTAACTGTCGTAGGTCGCACGAAACGAGCGGCACTTGGGTAAACTTAGATTGGTCACTGTTTTTTGTCAATATAGTTATGCAAATTTACATAAAATTTGAAAAGTTGTGGTTCCTGCAATCACTGTAATGAATGTTTGTGGTTTAAGATCCCATCAAAAATATCTAGGGTTATATTATGATGATGATAAAAATATGTCGATTTACTTGCGTAGAGACCGCACCGCGTTACGTCAGGATCGTTATGATTTGAGCTGTAACGTATAGCCTGACAAGAAATGTAACTAGCCTGACAGCGTAAGGTTGAAGGCACACTGAGTGGTACTAATTATTTTTAATAATGAAAAATTCAGTAATGTTTCTTTTAATTATCATTTTTTTATATTAAAAAAGACATCAGATATATACACAAATAGTGATTTTTTTTTTGGCCCGTACTTTCTATTTTGGACCAAAATATATGAAACCTGGGTAATGTTTTTTCAGTTATTTAAATAAGTAAACATTTCAGTTTTGTTGAATTTAATCTTACATTTTTTCGTAATGTTTGTTTAATGATAATAAGCTCATAATCTGAAAATTTGGTTCCATGTTAAATAATGCTTAGTGTGTCCTAAACCTTGGCTTGTCAGTCTTGTTACTAATACGTCAGAGTGAGTTACTATCCATTATTTATTTCACAGAAAAAAGTTAATAAATAGACGATTACTGAGCTTAAGTAATAATATTTAATATATTTAGTTACATATTTTTAAGCGTTATAACTTAGTTGTGATTACATAATGTAGAACTTAGAATAAGATAAAAAAAAGTGAAAGTTAGACTAAAATTTATTACCATCGTAGCGAAACTTATTTCTAACGTGATTTATTTATTATTTGTAAGAAAAAGTGAGAATTTTTTGGGTTTTATTTGTTTAATACCTATTTTAATATATTTTTAATTAAACCAAATTTATCGCTTAAATGTGTGTATATTATTTATTACAATAAAAAACTCTTCGTAACGACCTGACCTATAAATTGTTTCTGATGATACAAAAAAGTGAATTTACGTAATAAAACTATAAAATAAGTGTGAACCTTTATGCAGACATGAAAATTAAAAATATTTTACACCTATTTAAGTAAAAAGCAGTCATATCTCATCGTTTTTATTTTTGCTTCATTTTTGAAAGTATCTGCAAGTTTTTTGAGAACTGCCCCTGTACTGTAATCGTGTTCTGTGTTTATTAAGGCCCCCGATAACGGTCATTTGCGATTGTCAATTTTTCCGTAAATGATGATCAATTGATGCTCTGATTGAAGGCGTATCATTCGCCCGTCATTCGCGCAACGCTCAGACCTCAGAGAACTGAGGCAATGAACCGACATGTATTTCCGCAACACAGATCATTAATCTAAATCTGTGTTGCGGAAAGACGTGTCGGTTCCAATGATTTCAAACGCAGACAAGGCATTTCTTGCAATAACTCTTGCTGTGGCTATAAAAAAAACAGAAAAGATCCAAGCGATGGTCAAGGCAGGAGATTCAAAGATACGGCCCGCGACCAGAATCTATCCAGAAGGATTTTAGTCGGCATTCGATGCCACTACGTATTGTTTAAAATTTAATTTTGAGTCTGGCCCGCTAATACAAACAAAATTTAAAAAATGGCCCTTTAGAAAAATGAACAAATTGAGATATTGTTTTACGCATGAACATTTACACAGAACTCTTCAAGAAACTGAGCCAGCTAGTTGATTACGTAAGTCTGTTGCTAACAATTCTCGATTGAAATCGATTGAAAGCGCAGTTACATTGCTACTTTAAGTAAGATAGTTGTCACATTGGTTCTTAACTAAAGCAGCAATGTAACTGCGATTTCTGTCAGAGTTGATTGCAACAAAGTTATATTATTACCCCCCAGATGATTATAGAAATTTTCTTTGAATCGACCATAGTTACTTTCTAACGTTATTGGAGATAATCCGACCAAATATTACAAAAAAAGATACCAATATGCGGCAGGCTATTGCTCTTCTGTATAGTTCAGCTTATAAATTCGTAGAGTTTTGCAATATTTTGTAATGCCATTAAACGTTTATTTTTGTCCAGGTAATCTTTAGATTTTATTTTCCACATTACTGGATTATCCCTACATAATGATATTAATAGTAAAACAAAATCCCGCTCTGGTATGTTTTTTACCCCAAAAAGAAGTAGCAATGTATCACATTCATCAGCTGTCAAATGAGACCGGTCGCTAGGTGGTTTCTAATTAGATAATCAGCCCGCCAATTGCACTAAACTTAAGGATCACCTAAGTCTTTTCCTAACTACAACACGAGTAACACGACCAAATAAAAACGATGTCATAAACTTACATACAAACATACATATACTCACGCCTGTTTCGTAGGCAGAGACTATGGATCGCCACCTGCTACGATCCTTGCACACTTCTTTCGCTTCATTCACATCCATCAGTCTTTTCATACATGCCCTGCGGTTTTTGTTACCGCGTACACCAGCCTTTTTTATAATAACCTCTAATTGGTCTGCGTAGGTTTTTCTGGGACACCCTTGCGCAATCGTTCCTTCTTCATTCGCACAATATATCTCTTTCGTGATTCGCCTTTCATTCATCCTCTCTAAGTGACCAAACCACCGAAGCATTCCTTTCTCAATTCTTGTCACTATATCATCTTTCAGACCACACCTTTCACGAATCACATCATTGCTCACTCTATCACTCAATTTTACCCCACATATTTTCCTCAACGATCGCATCTCTACCGCATTTATTCTGCTTTCATTCTTCTCCTGCCATACCCAAGATTCACTTCCATACATCAGTGCCGGTACCAGCACTCCGTTATGAATAGCCATTCGCGCCTTTGCCGAAACGATCTGGCTACTCATAACCGAGTGTATAGCACCACTCACCGAATTTCCTTTTTTCACTCGTCTTCCCCACTCTTTCCGTCCCTTGTGAACAAACTCCCCAAGTATACAAACTCAAGGACTTGTTCCACTTTTTCGCCACCTAACATAACCGTACAGTCAGTCGTTTCTTCATCTCTCAAACACCATCACTTTCGTCTTAGTTACATTCACTTTCATCCCTTTTCTCACAAAATCATCATTCATAACAGACATCATTTCCTGCAACTCTTGTGCAGAAGACGCAAGTATAACTTGGTCGTCAGCGTAGAGGAGGCACTTGATTTGAGTCCCATTCATCATAACTCCACAGCAGGCCTCCTTCACTCGCTCAAGGTCGCGCGATAAGCTCCTACTGCTAGCCGTGCCTACGAGGGCACAAGTGAGCAGCGGGCCGCCACACGCCCGCCTGTGTGGTCGCGCGGCATCTTACTGCACAAGTAGGTATTGTCTCTTTATAATAGTAACAATGTCGAATCGACATTTCTGTGCCGTGTACGGATGTCATAATCAAATAAAAACCGGTCAAAAGCGAGTCGGACTCGCGCATCGAGGGTTCCGTACCATCATAATTGCACCATTAAACCACACTGCAGAGTAGAATAATAAAATTAGTATTGCATTTTTAGGTCAGCGCCATCTCTTAACCGATATTGGAACTAATGTTAACTTTTTTAGAAATTTGATAATTTCTAAAAAAGCGTGCCATATTTGTTGGTACGTCACTATAAGTAGGGCACACCACTATTATCTCTCTATGAGTCCGCCATGTTCTATTGTTGTGCTTGTGCAGTGATTGTAATTATTTTCTATTTAAAAATAGATTCCCATGTGATTGTAAACAAAATAAAACAAACAGTGAATTACACAGGTATTTTATTTAATGCCAACAAGTGGTAGCAGTCCGTAGTTCGAAAAGTGTACTATGAAAAATGTCGCAGCAAAACCAATCCACATACCGCGTGGAAGCGTTAAATAAAAATAATTACGACACATGGTGCCTCCATGCACAGGCAATATTAATAAAAAACGATTTATGGGGCTACATAAATGGAGAAAAAACGCTCCCAAGCACGGCGTCAGTCGACGAAGTTAACCAATACAAAAAGGGTGAGTTAATGGCTAAAGCCGAATTAATGTTGCTTATCACGCCATCAGAGCTAAAGCAAATAAAAGGATGCGAGACGGCAAGTGATGTATGGAACAAGTTAAAATCCATATACCACAGCACAGGTCCTGCAAGAAAGGCCACATTATTAAAACAATTAGTCCTTAAAAAGGCAACCTCAAATGAAGACATACGAGATCACCTTAATAATATCATTGATATAGTAGATAAATTAGAAGATATGGATGTGAAAATTAATCCTGACTTACTAAGTATAATGATGTTATATAGCTTGCCACCAAAATTTGAAAACTTTCGCATTGCAATTGAATCGAGGGATACATTACCTAAACCGGAAGAATTAAAGATAAAAATCATTGAAGAGAATGAAGCGAGGAAAAATACAAGTTTAAATACTGAAGATACAAGAGAAGGAGCATTCTATACTAAACAAAAATACTGTAAAAAGTGTAAGAAAAAAGGCCATACATTGGAAAATTGTTGGTATAATAAAAATAATAAAAAGCACACAGAAGAAAAAGTTAATAAAAAGCAAGAGAAGAACTTTAGTATATTACCTTTGTGTCTCTCTGCAACATCCAATGATATGTGGTGTCTTGACAGTGGTTGCACTTCCCACATGTGCGGCCAGGAGGAGCAATTTATAAACATTACACCAGAAACTTGCTCATTAAAATTGGCATCTGAAAATCAAACAGCTACAGTACAAGGAAAAGGAAAAGTGTCTATTAATATTGGAAATAATAAATATAACCTCAATGACACATTATTTGTCCCGTCTTTGACAACAAACTTATTATCAATAGCAAAAATAACAGAGAATGCCTATTCTGTAATTTTTACAAAAAAGGCAGCTTATATTAAAAATAAATTTGGAAAAACTGAATTAAAGGCCACAAAAGAAAACGGGCTATATTTCATAAAAAATAATAGTCATTCTGCCCATACTGTATCTGATAAGTCTAATGACATAATATCATGGCACAAAAAGCTAGGCCATTTGAATGAACATGATTTAAAGTATATAAAAAATAAAGAATTGATTAAAGGCATTAAATTCAATGATATAAAATTACCTACATGTGAAATCTGTATAAAAGGGAAAATGTCTCAGCTCCCTTACACATCAGCTGAGTCGCAATCCACAGAACCACTACAAATAATACACAGTGATGTGTGTGGGCCTATAAAAACTAAAACAGTAGCGGGTTCACAATATTTTGTAACATTCATAGATGATTACACTAAATATTGCTGTGTCTATTTCATAAAAAACAAAAATGAAGTCTTTGAAAAATTTGTAGAATATAAAAATAAAGTGGAAAACTTTTTGAATAAGAAAATAAAAAGTCTACAATCAGACAATGGTACTGAATATTGCAACAAAGAATTTGACACTTACTTGAAAAACAATGGTATAAAAAGAAGGCTAACAGCACCATACACACCCCAGCAAAATGGGCAAAGTGAAAGGAAAAACCGTTCATTACTAGAAAAAGCCCGATGTCTGATGCTGGATGCAAATGTTCCAGAATTTTTATGGGCTGAAGCAATTTATACTGCAAACTACATATTAAATAGATGTCCTGCCAAAGCATTAAAGGGTAATACACCATATCAAAGATGGACAGGGCGAACACCGTCTGGAAATCATTTAAGAGTATTTGGACAAAAAGCATTTGTTTTAAATAAGCAAAGAAAAGGAAAATTCAGTCCAAAAGCCCAGGAAGGTGTTTTTGTTGGCTATGCTCAAAATGCCAAAGGTTACAGAATATACATACCGAACCAGAGAACTATCATAATAAGTCGAGACGTGAAGGTCATAGAGAAAAACTATTATGATAAAAATAATGATGATTACGTAGATATTCTTAATAAACAGGAACAGGAACCTGAAAAAGAAATAATTTTTAATAAAAACAAAATACATGATATAAATAATGAACATTACAATAGTGAAGAAAACTATAATAATGAAGACAATTATAATGAAAATACTTACACCAATGAAGAGCCTTATAATCAAGAAAATGATGAATTAGAAACAGAGTTTGTGAATAATCATCATGATACCCAGGAGGAGAATATTGAAGAAAGGAGATACGACTCTCAAGGGTCAACAAGACCACAAAGGATAAAAAACCCTCCAAAATGGATACAAGATTATGACACGAATCTAAGCTCATCTGATGAATATGATGATGCATCAAATTTTATAAATGAAGAAATTGAGAAGAATTTCCTTTGTGAGCCACATAATAAAAATGATCAAATTTGGCATGAAGCCATCAAATCCGAAATTAAAGCTCATGTGAAAAATGGCACATGGAAAATAATTAAAAAGGAAAATCATGAGAACATAATTGATTACAAGTTGTTACTCAAAGACAAAGGCGATATCAAAAAGGCACGCCTTGTTGCAAGAGGCTTCACTCAAAGGCCTGGAATAGACTTCCACGAAACATGGGCTCCTGTTGCAAAGTTAAGTTCTATAAGAATGCAAATAGCTACAGCTGTAAACGAAAATATGCAACTTCATCATTTAGATGTCGCCACTGCCTACCTAAATGGAGAATTAGATGAAAAAATTATAATGAAAAAACCAGAGTTCTTAGAAGAGTATATAGCAGAAATTATGATAGAAGAAAGCAGTAAAGAAGATTTAAATCTATTTTTTAAGGCTAAGAAAATGCTAGAAGAAATAAAAAGTATAAAAGGAGAACAAGTTTGCGAATTGAAAAAGGCTTTATATGGCTTAAAACAGTCAGGTCGACAATGGTCTTATGCCATTTGGATTCAGAATTGAAAAGCCTTGGATTCATTCCATCTGAAGCAGACCCCTGTCTCTATATTCTGAAAAAGAAAGAAGATAAAATCATAATTGGGTTGTATGTTGACGATCTGCTGATTACATACTCCAACAAAACTATGGTTGATGAAATAAAAGAGAGATTAATAAGCAAATTTGAAATGAGATCTAGGTACACCTAAAGAGTTTATTGGAATAGAAATAGAACAAAAACAAGACAAAATAAAAATAAAACAAGAAAAATATATAAACAAATTACTCTCAAAATATAACATGGAAGAATGTAAATCTGTAAATACTCCTATAGAACCTTACCTAAAATTAGAGAAAAAAGAAAAATGTGAAAACTTACCTTACCAAAACTTGATTGGTGCATTGATGTTCCGTGCTGTTGCTACACGCCCAGATATTATGTATGCTGTAAGTTATATGTCCCAGTTCAACAATTGTTATGGGCAAGAACACTTCAAATCTGCCAAGCGTATCTTGAGATACCTAAAGGGTACAAAGGACATTGGACTAGAATATATTAAAAATGATTCTGAGTTATATGGATATGCAGATGCTGACTGGGGATCCTGCAAAATAGATAGAAGATCCTACACGGGTTACTGTTTCAAGAAGGCGAATGCTTTAGTCAGCTGGGAATCAAGGAAACAAAGATCAACAGCCTTGTCTACGGCGGAGGCTGAATACATGGCCTTATCAGACGCCACTAAAGAAGCACTGCATTTAAGAATCTTGTCTAACAATATTTCTTTCAGATCACAAAAGCAAGTGGTGATATTTAATGACAACCAGGCAGCTTTGAAGATAAGCAAAAATGCTGTTATCAGCAGCAAGACTAAGCACATTGACCTTAGACTCCATTTCCTCAAGGAGCACATAGAGCAAGGTACAATAGATGTAAAGTACATTGATACTCAAGCTATGGAAGCTGATATTCTGACCAAAGGATTACCAGGTCCTCGTTTCACTGAAATGAGGACACGTTTGGGTTTGGTTTAATATGATAATAGTGCTGTGAGGAGGAGTGTTGGTACGTCACTATAAGTAGGGCACACCACTATTATCTCTCTATGAGTCCGCCATGTTCTATTGTTGTGCTTGTGCAGTGATTGTAATTATTTTCTATTTAAAAATAGATTCCCATGTGATTGTAAACAAAATAAAACAAACAGTGAATTACACAGGTATTTTATTTAATGCCAACAATATTGATACATCGTTTTATTTTTCCTGTAATCTTTATATAAACTGCTATTACATAGAATTATTTCAGATTTTTCTCTTTGCAAACTTCGGAGATAAGGGGGGGGGAATGGTATTTTTTTTTACATTTTTCATCATAAGTCGAAAACTATGCAGTCTAGAAAAAAAAGAAAAAATGATTGAAAATGTGCAAACGGCGCTCTTTCATATGATACCCCACATGCCCTAGTAGCCCCACTTCAAATTTTTAAGACCCCTTTTCAGGCCTTGCTGTAAAAAAGGTATTTATTTTTTTATTTATTTCTTATTTGCAAAATAGTTGGGCAAATGTCATCTTAAACTATTCCAAATTTCAAGTTGATACCATTAGTAGTTCTCGAGATATCCAGCTGTGACAGACAGACAGACTGAGTCACACCATAAGGGTTCCTTTTTTACCATTTTGGTACGGAACCCTAAAAACCAATAAACAATGTCGTTTTTCACATTATGGTATATGCTACGCTTTCCATTTAAAATAAGTCAACCCTAACGTTCGCGCGCTCTTACCTTGTCATCAGAAAAGGTAAGAGCGCGCGATAGAAAGAGAGGCAACTACTAGGTGAATTAAACTGTAAGCCATTAGCGCTGCGCGACCTGAATTGCACTTTATTGAGTTGGAGCAAAAGTCGCTATTTATTTAAATGACTTTGCGGCGTGCTGCTTCTGTACTTGTACTATTAGTTATTCTGAGTCCACAGTCACGTTCTTTCAGACCTTTCATACAACTGTCCATAAACAGATTAAAGAGCCATGGTGACGCAACACATCCCTGTCTGACACCCCTAGAGATGCCATACCAGTCGGTGTATACGCCGTCAATCCTGACGCATGCACGGGAATCCTCATAGAGAGATTTCAGTGCATGAATCAGTCTGCTCTCCAATCCGTATTCGGACAACACCTTCCATGCAAACTTAATTGTTATCAAAATTGCTATTTCGCAGTGTTTTGAGTGATAAATTTTCAAAATTTTAAATTTGCCGCTCGTTTCAGATGTCACGACTCGTTGGCCAGACTCTAGATGAGAAAAGACTAAAGGTGCGGGCATATTTGTCTGACGCCACGCGCTAACACGTGTTAACACGCCGTCAGATGACATCGGTTTTCATAGTAAATGTATGGGACTAGACACTAGGATCACACTTGTCTGATAACACGTCCATACAAATACGGCGTGTTAACACTTGACGTCAGATAAATGTGTATCCTTTAGGCGATTCTTAAGTTTAGTGGATTCCACAACAGTCGAATCGAAACTAAAAACGATTGTTATTTGCCGTGAATGTGTATCAATGCAAGGCGCGTCAATTGCCATCAATTGAAATTTCAATCATTTGCCGTCAATATCGCGGAAAAATTGACAATCGCTTCATTTGCTTGCAGAAACGATCAATTTTCGTATCATTGAGCGTCATTTGCGGAAAAATTGACAATCGCAAATTGATCGTTATTGGCGGGCTTTATTTATTTATTAGTCTGTGGTTTTGAAATATCCAAGGAGGTTAAAGCTCTGCACCTTGATTATCTAAAAAGAAACTATCTAACGACCGGTTTCATTCCACATACATTGCTACTTTTCTTTGGTATGTTTTTTTTAATCCAAAAAGAAGTAGCAATGGATCACTATCATCTATGAACTGCAACCGGTCGCTAGGTGGTTTCTAATTAGATAATCAGCCC